>CM038217.1:560516-685504 GCA_021442155.1 Cymbidium sinense
TTTCTCTTAGACTTTAAGAGTTCCTTAGTCTTAAGACACATCTAGTGATTAGGTGGACACTCAATACAGACTTAGATGAGTTAGCCATAAGAATAGGTCATGCCTTAGGGGTGTCAGGAAAATTTTCCTGCCCTTAGCTTGAACCAATCCTCACCTTCCTTCCTTCAAGTCAAACTCCAAATCAATCTTATTTGATTTTCTCCAAACTCAAATCAACTCCATGATTAAAACTCATGATTGAAATCCATGATTGAAACCCATGAATGAAATTCCTAAGTCCAAATCTTTCTTAAGTCTAAGATCTTCTTTTAAGGACTTAGCCTAAATCAAATACAAACCAATTCAAACTCATGAGATTTTCTCATAATTCATTTATATTCTCATTTATATTCACATATATAAATGAAATATAAATTCAAACCAATCAAACTAAACTCAAAATTCAAAATCAATTCATGAAATTTCTTAAGTCCTTTAAATTTGCCTTCATGGACTTAGCCAAAATCAAATCTAAATCAATTCAAATTCATGGAATTTTCTCATAACTCATTTATATTCTCATTTATATTCACATATATAAATGAAATATAAATACAAATCAATCAAATCAAATCCAAAAATTAAATTCCAAATTTAAAATCCTTCTTAAGTCCTTAATCTCCCTCTTAAGGACTTAGCCAAAATCATGATCAAATCAATTCAAATTCATGGGATTTTCTCATAACTCATTTATATTCTCATTTATATTCATATATATAAATGAAATATAAATATAAATCAATCAAACTAAATCCAAAATTCAAGCTCCAAACTCCAAAATTTCTAAGTCCTTAAATTCCCTCTTAAAAGACTTAGCTTAGGTCATGATCAAATCACTTCAAATCCTTGAAATTTTCTCATGATCCATTTATATTCTCATTTACATTCACATATATAAATGAAATATAAATTCAAACAATCAAAACCAATTCCAAAAATCAAACTCAAATCCATTCAAAATCTAAGCCTTTTAAACTTGAACTTTAAATCAATTTCAAATCAAGCCAAACTCTTGATTTTCCTTCATGATTCAATCAACCCTACAATCATGAATCCAAATATAAATACAAACTTCAATCACCAAATCAAAACTCAATTCAAAAATCAAACCCCAAATCCATTCATATTCTTCATTTGAATATGAAATTATCAAATGAATCAAAACCATTTGACTTCAAACCACTTGCAAATGGATTTATATTTTAATCATAAGTCCATATATAAGTTCAATCAAACTAAAATCAAGCTTTGACCAAGCCATTTGACCCACTTAGGCTCACTTGACCCAAAGTGACCTAAAGTATCCTTATGAGCCAAATTCTAATCCTAACCAAATTGGATTGAATCAAACTCACCTATGCCTCTCATCATGATCAACAATCATCATGAGATGATCAATCACACAAATTGGGTCAAACCAACTCAAACCTAAGGGTTGACCAAGTCAACACTTAGCCAAAATGAAACTTAACATAGCCAAAATCCACCATAGGCCAAATTGATTGAAAATATTGATCTAAGTTCATTCATGAACTATGTTTGAACTTGACCCAAGTTGACCCAACTTGACCTAAAAAGTCAAAATGTGTCAAAACTTGATCTATGTCAAATTGATTGAAACTAATGAGTCAAGTTCATTCCAAATCACTTGTTGAACTTGACCAAAGCCTCAATTGGCCAACTAGACTAACTAGCCAATTGACCTTGAACCCCAACTTTAA
The DNA here is from genome assembly GCA_021442155.1 of Cymbidium sinense. Classification (NCBI taxonomy): domain Eukaryota; kingdom Viridiplantae; phylum Streptophyta; class Magnoliopsida; order Asparagales; family Orchidaceae; genus Cymbidium; species Cymbidium sinense. The sequence goes on from CM038217.1 coordinate 562,277, forward strand.
GGGGTCATGTTGAGAAATTCAAACTTTACCAAAATTGATTGGAAATAAAGATACCAATCGACTTCATATGACTAACCAAACCTAAACCTACCCCTGACCTAGCTCAAATAGGTCGATCAAATTGGTCAATTTGACCCATTTGACCTAAATGAAGTCATATGAGCCAAATTCAAACCTACACCAAATTGAATCAAAACAAAGCCACCGAAACATTTTGATCATATGAACTTGACCCAACCCTTGATTTGACCCAATTTGACCAATTGGTCAACTGACCCAAGTTGACCCATTTTGACCTAAATGGGTCAACATGAGAAACCATATCAAATGAACTCTAAATCTAATGAAACTTGGCCTACCCATTTTTCAACATACCCAACATATTCATATTCAAAAATTAATCAAATGACCATTCTACCCCTAGGTCATAAATAAATTTTTGGTCAAATCCATGAGGAATTTGATCAAGTCCTCTTCATACCTACTTGGTACCTTCCTAATAGGTCAAGTAGACCCTATGAAGTGGTGCACCTAATGGGTTTGGGTCAGCCAATTGACCCAAGGCCAAAATGACACATGGCTCTAGTTGGCCATATGGAAAACCTCCCTCCACTCAATTTGAAGCACATGGGAGGTTACCACTCCACTTCTTAGCCAACAATGACCATGTGCCAACTTCTAACAACTCAAATAGCCCTTCTAATCTTGGAAATTGGATCAAAATAGCAAATAATGCTTTGTTCATTTGATTGCCATAGGGGGAGATATACTCCCCCTAATTCACTTCAGTTCTCAGGCACTCTGTCGATTGAGTAAGGGAGATTCATAGGAAGCATTCTTGAATGTTCCTAAGCTTCCTAGAAGGGATTGGAAATTGCCATTCTCGATTTTCATCCTTTGAAAGTAGGGGAGCTCCATAGAATCTCAAACTTTCTCCACACTCCAAATGAATTCAATTCTTTTTGCACACTCCACTAGAGGGCCAAGTTGAGCTTGCCTAAGCTCTCTCTCAAGGCAAGGGGAGGTCAAATTTCATCAAAGCCCTAAGGGAGCTAAGGAGGGGTTGGCCCATAGAGCAAGCTACTTAATCTCAAGAGCTAATACTTTTACCACAACTTTTTCTCAACCTGACGAAGCTCCTCTAAGGGAATCGAGCATCGGTGATCACCTCTGATGAGGTTAGGCATTTTTCTATCACTAAACTCTTTGGGTGTTAGTCCTTTGTGAAAGAAAGTTTAATGGCATGAAGTTTCAATCGTTGGATGTGATCTACATTGCTTGATGATGGTGTGTGCAAGATTTTAGCCTAATCCGAGCTCAATCGAGCTCGGATCTTACTCTAGAACATGGACGGCCTCCATGGTTCACACAGTTTAGTAGGGGTGAATCTCTAGTCGTCCATCCACACATTTTGGATGGACGGCCGAGATTAAATGCACATTTTAAATCCTATTTATCCTTTTAAAATTGTGGGTTAATTCCTGACCATTCGATCCTTAATCGAATGACAGATATCAAACCATGTAGCGCCACTTCCACACATGTTGTGACATGATGTTTAAGTAGCTACTTGTTGGGTGACGTGTGTAAAGCATACTTAACTGAGTCGTTGCGTGTCACACCATTAGATTAAGGGATTAATTAGGTTTTAAATAATTCTAATTAATCCTCTAAACTTTAAGAATTCATATTTCTTTAAAGAAAAATTTAAAAAATATGAGATTAATTACCATAGAAAGATAATTCAATCTAGAATATTCTAAAATTAGTTTTAATGAATTTTGAGTATTATCATTCTCTAATTTTGGATTTTATTGAAAATTTTAATTTCCTAATTACTTCCTAATTAATCCCCTGATTAATCTCAAACTTCTTGGGTATATTTTGGAGGATGACTTCTACCTCCATAATTTTCTTGGAATTTATTGGTGGCTTAATTAGGGGAATTTCTAATTCATTTCCTAATTACCCCTTTATGTAATTAAGGATAATTAAGAGTTTGATTAGTGTTTTAATCCCTTATTGAAGTTGATTAAGGTTTGATCCAGTGAATATGAGGCTTAGGGAATAATTTTGGGGTATTTCCCTAGCTATTCCCTAAACCCCCTTTTTCTTTCTTAATCCTCTTTTAATTAAGGGTTAATCCATTAATTACCCTCTTAATTAATTTCTTAAAATTTCTAAAACTTTCCATAATTTAATTAATCTACTTTAGGTAGATTCTTAGGTGTTCAAGAGCCTAAGTTCAATTAAAGAAATCAAAACTCAACTCATATGTGTGAGGGCTATTTTGAAATTACTTAAGTTAAACCCCTTAGCTTAATTAATCATTAATCATGAGCCAAATTACATTAGGCCCTTTTCTTTCTGGTTGCATTACAAATTTAAATTCTTTATGAGGTTTTATGTCATCTCATTAGCTCATAATTATTTGGTTAATTATGCTAAGTTGGTGTAGGTAATGGTTAATTAACATGTTTAATTCATACCTTAACCTAATCAAAATATAAAATAAATCTAATCATCTAAAAATTAAAAAAAAATTGTCAAACACATGTGGAAATAGGTTAGGAATAGTAAACTCAAACCACATTTTCAAAATAAAATCAAATTCTAAATCAAACTAAAATCAATACTAAATAAACTGTGATTTTCTTTGAGCTTTCTTATTTCATAAGATTGTCTTTAGATTTAATTAAAGTGAATGTGTTTACATGCTTTCATTGCTTTAGTTCTTTCCCCAACATGTTAAATATGTATGTCATATGGTTTTATACATCCATACTTTTCAAAAATCTAATTTAAAATAAAAATATTTTCTTTATGTCAAAATTGCATGTGTTGGCTCAAGTAAGAATATGAGTGGCTATTATCACTATTAAATTCAAATTATTTTTAAAACATATGAATCAATTATCAAAACTAAAGTGTGTTACCTATATTTTATTTATAAGTTTGCATGTGAGTAAAATATAAGGATGTGCTTAGTGTATGTTCCTTCTCTTCTCTTTTAGTATAATTTTGAATAGGATTTGGCAAGGTGTATGGTTCATTTGAAAAGAATCTAACACTTTCCTAATTTCATATCATATTCATTCCTATACTATAACTTAAGAGGGATACTTATGCTTGTACATATAAATTGCATAAATAAAATAAATCAACTAATACAAAATTTTGTATTCTTTCTTTTCCATTCATTTCTTTTGTACACATGTTTGTATTTAAGGAAAGTGGTATATTAGTCTGGACAACCTTAAGGTTGCAAGGCTTTAAGTAGCCTAAGTAGGTCTTGTACCTTACACCTCTGGTTAACAATGGTGTTGTACTCACTTATGCCTTTCTTACTTTCATGTGTGCATGTGAAAATTGGATAAAATGCTTTTCTACTTAATGAAAATCATGCATGATAAACTTTCAAATTTCCTTAAATGAATTGCTTAGCATGCATCATAAAGTGTTTTAAACATTATCATTTGTATGTATAGATATGCTTAGGACTCATTCATATGCATGTTATACATGTTGGGAAAGAAATGAAGTGATGTATGTTTTGTGAATTTAGTTCATTTTACTTAATCTTAAAATACCTTTCTTTTTTGAATAGGTTTGTTTAGAGTTCATCTAAACTTAGGATTAATTAAAAAAACTAATTAAAACATTCACTAAACAAAATATGAATCTACTTTAGAAATTACTTAGGTTAGGGAAGGAAAGAGAAGTTCTCTTCTCTTTCCTCTCTTTAACTTAGTAATTAATTGTAGGATTCACTTGAACCTAATCAAAACATGAAATAAAAATCAATCCAAATCAATTAAAATCACTTAAATGAAACCCTCCTCTAAGTTGAACATGCTTCACACTTAGAAAATTCTAACTTAAAGCCATAGCTAAGCATACCACATAAACCTCCAAAGCACACACAATAGACTAGGTCACCACTTCTAGCTTTAAGTTAGGGCGGTGCATGATTTGATATTTACTTTTATTTTGTGATATATATTTTATACTGAATGTTAGGATGTATGTGTGTAGAATGAATGGTAGGGTGATCTTAGTCTAACCATTGTCTTCTGCAGGGGATTGTGCTTAAGGGGCGTTGTAATAAATAAAAATATAAATGCTTTTGTTGTGCAGGTCCTTATACCCCTAAGCATAATCCAATAGGCTAGGTATACTTAGTCACCCATGTGTAGGGTGATAAGTCTAATATACATGCTTGAGATTTTGTGTGGTTTGTTTAGCTAACCTTTATTTTACAGGTGTTAGCTAGATTTACTTTTCCTTTTCATGTAAATTTTGCAATTAGGATTTTGAAATGACTATTATGGAGATTAGGATGAGCATTGGTCATAAGATTTCTTCTTATGCACCATGTGAAGCCTTTGGAACATCCACCTTCCAACCATCCTAAAAGGAGGAACCAAAGAAAAAAGATGAAAAGAAGAAGAAAGAAGAAAAGAAGAATGAAGAAATGAAGTTTGAAGACCCCCATAATAATGAATTCCTTGCTTAATTATATTTAATTCATTTATAATCTAGGTTGTATAAGGGTAGAGCTCGGATACCCAATTTATTTTTGTGTTTCTGCGGTGGTACCCGACCACAATGGCATCTTATTCTTTTGTGATTAGCTTTATAAATTGATTGATGATTTGTTTAGCTTGTGCATTAAGTGACATCCTTTTCCTAGTTTCTTCCTTTCTTTATGTATGGCCTAGATGTGGATTAGGCTCTTAGGAAACAATAAATCTTTTACCAAATCTAACAACTCAAAACTAAAATTAAAGAACTTATAACCTCACCTAAAGCTTAGGTTTAAAATCAAGATAAAAGAATTTGCAACCCCTTAGCTGGATGAGTACTTCTTTTACAACATCATGTACAAATGCATATTATTTTCACTCTTGATTGGAGGGCTTCCACCTTTGTCGAGAAACTTGGCTTAACCTTTGAGCCATGGTTTGAAACTCACCTTCTCCCTTCTCACTGATTTTGGCTAGTAATCTCATTTCTCATATGAATCTTATTAGCTTGAGTCAAAATGATTATCCAAAAATGAAAATAAAATGAAATATGAATTTCATTAGATTTAGGTCATTTGAAGCATGCCCTTACATGATCTAGTCTCTTTAGGGAGTGAGTTTAAGGACTTAGTCTCTTTCAAAATAAATAACAGCCTAGCTATCTTTCATAAAGCATATGAATTGCTTACATGAATTTAAAATCGTAGAAGGAGTTAGTTGGTGATCACCCCCAGGCGGTTGAAAGTCCAACCAGTTGGGTGATTTGTCCTCTCTTATGGAAGCAAACTAATTACCCTTTTTTTTCTTAGATTTAGGTTGTGCTTTTGACCCTCGCCAAAGCTCCCAAGATTTAGGTTCTGAGTTGCTTCTCACCTTTTGTGGGCCATAATCCTCACCTCTTAGGCATTTCTTAATCTTGTGTTATGAAATCATAAGTCCTAAATTTCTAATAAAAATTCAACTCAAACAAACTAAATCAATTTCAAAATGTAAAGCCCAATCATAAGATAGTTTGAGATGCTGCTAAGTTTCTAGCATCTGGGTATCTCCTACTTATCTTTCTTTTTACTTCGATAATAACTCCCTCTCTTCGATCAATCCCATTTGATCTTCAAAAATGAACTAATCAATTAATAGTCCTTTCATATTGAAATCTTTGAGGACAATGATCATTTACCATAATTGAGAGTATTCCTAAGAAATCCCATCCTTAGGATGTAATTTACTATGGGGCTTGCCTGAACTTAACAACGATTTAAATAAATCTTACTTTACTTTTCATGTAAAGTAGGGAAGAATCTCTAGTACATATGCACCCATTATTCTTAGGAGTCCTTATTGGGTGATTAGGTCCATTATAGGGTGGTGACTTCTATCTCTCGAGATAGTACACCTCTCCTCAATGTTGTAACTGATCACCTTAATAAGAACATTTGTGAATCTACATGGTGTCCCAACAAGGCGTATATTTTTATATATTTCCTATTTTCATTTATCCTCTTTTCTGAAAGGGAGTGGGGATAAATGAAGGCAAGAAATGTATAAGAATATTTTCACCATAGATTTTTTACCTTTAGGATGGTACCTCTCTCCATCTTTAGTAAATGATTATTGTCTTCAATTATCGATAGTGGGTTCATACTTTGGTATGAATTCAAGACTATCTTTCTTTCTGTTGGCACTTATCTTATTTTATTCTTAAGTTGAGTTAGCCAAGATCTTTAGGTTTTAGGACCTCATTTCGTGTTGGTTTAAAACTCCCGTTGGGTTCTCCAATGGATAAAAATAAAAAGATCTAAATAAAAAGAAAACATTTAAAGACTTCCTCCTTATCATTTTTATGATAAGGAAAGGTTCATTCTAAAATAATAAAGATAAAATAATTTTTTCATAAAAATCTTCCATTTCAAAAAGCACTCTTTTAAAGATGCACATAATAAAATATTTTCCACAAAATTTTATCACTCTCATTTAACAATTCTCATAATTGTTACATGTAAGAATTTTCAAAATAAAATTAACAATCTTTTCCAAAAATGTAAATGAACATCTTTCTTCAACTCATTTTGATGAAGATTTCATTTTCAAAATAAAATGAAAAATCATCTTTCCAAAAATCACAACTAAAAATAAAATTTTCAAAAAGCACATGTGAACCTTTCCATTAAACATACCCACACCTATTGAATGGAAGTTTCATTTTCAAATAAAATTAAATTTTTAAAAAGCACATATGAACATCTTCATTCAACATACCCAAATTTATTGAATGAAGATTTCAATTCTAAATAAAAATAACATCATTTGGAAATCCCACTTAAACATATCCCACATATGATTGAATTAGAATTCCTTCTTTCAAAAGCAATAATCACACAAAAAAAATTACATTTCAAAAATAAGATTGATTCCCATTCCTACATACCCAAATTTGTTGAATGGAAGTCTTCTTTTCAAAAATCAACAATCATATTAAAAAATTTTCAAAAACATTTGGAACTTCATTAAGAATACTCAAATTTGCTAAGTGAAGTCTCCAAATTCAAAATCAAAAATTTTCAAACACATTTGGAACTTCATTTAGCATACCCAAATTTGCTAAGTGAAGTCTCTAAATTCAAAAATCAAAAACTTTTCAAACACATTTGGAATTTCATTTAGCATACCCAAATTTTCTAAGTGAAATCTCCAATTTCAAAATAAAAAATTTTCAAACATATTTGGAATTTTTAGTATACCCTTTGGTTTCTCTAGAGAATCACTCTCATTAATCTAAGGGTGATCCCCAATCTTATTTCTCCCTACTTTTGAGTATGGGTCAGCTCTCACTCCCATCTAAGACATAGCATAGAAACAAAATTTCATGATCAATCACACTTTGCAGAGATGGAGGAACACTTGTTAAATTTGTTAGCATTTCTGTCTTGACTTCTGCGGTTGCAACAAACCAATTTCATCCTCTCATTAGATAGAGAGAGGATGTTGTAAGTTTGCACATCACCTCCACCAAGTCAACATCACCCATTTCATAACATGGCCTTCTTCACTTCTATTTAAGCTTATGGATGTCAGTTGCTCAATTTGATCAAGATCCATCATTTCCCAAGTGATATATTCATCAAGACAAGAGGCACATACATACTCACATTACTAGTAAGAGGCAAGGTTTAGTCTTCAACTTTGTTATAAATTTTCCATACACTAGTCATAAATAAACATCTTATGGGACCAACCATCATAGGAGGATAGCTCCCATTCATGGAGATTCATTGGTGTCTCCACCCACTTGCTCTACCCTCGTGATCATCATCAACATCTTGATTCCATCAAAGGCCATGAAGGTCATATCCTTCACCCGTTGGTGATCAAATGGTCGAGATCTTCATCACTCATTATGTCAGCTCTCTACTTGACCTTCTACCCTAGTGGTGGTGTGAAAGGGGTGGTGACCTCGAAGTATAGTGGTCATCCTTTCACCAACTCATTTAGTTAAAAAGGATGTGGAGATGGTAGTAGTTATTTTATAAAGATGGTAGTAATCAATGATGTTAAACATAAATGTCACCCCTCTCATTAGTGATAGTCGAGTTCTCTCATCAGTGAGTCAGTCCTCTAAATTGACTCAAAATAATGCCTCTTAATATTTGATGATCCTTTGAATCATTTATTCTTATTTAGATCGATTTTTCTCTCGAAGATATAGTAGCACATTATCTTGTAAAGATGAAGGAGATTTTGGGGTATGATTGGTCAGATGAGGAGAAGGTAAGATTGAAAATGATTTGTTGGGAGACTCAGTTGGAGTCTATATGGTAGATACTAGAGGATCTCTTCTCAGGGAGCAGCAGGCAATGAAAAGTGATGAGGTTGATTAGGAAGACACCGCCCATTCAGCCCAACACCTCCATCATTAGTTGAGGTAGAAAGATGAGCACATATATAGGATGGCATGATAGTTTGAGGAATTATTTAGCTTGGACTCATAAATAAACCACTCATCCTACTACCACATGATATTAGTTTTGAGTTAGTGCATGTCTTGGACCCAAGACCTTACCTCTATGAGATAGGTAACACTAACATGTATGGAAGGTAGTGAAAGTACCTCCATACAAGAAAAGGACATCAGATCCATGGTTGAGCAGCAAGTGAAGGAAGCATTGGCACAAGCCTGGGGAGGATCATCGGTTCCAAAGGGTAGACCCTACCCAGAGGAATTCGATTCAATCCAATATTCTAATGGTTTTCTGCCACCTTCCTTCAAAAGCTTTAATGGCAGTGAAACCCAATGCATCATATAGCACACTTCAGGGCCAGTTATTGCAATGATGATGGCAGTGATGCTTTACTATTACACCTCTTCGTTAGTAGCCTAGGAGAGATTTCTTTCGATTGGTATGTTGAACTGTCCAATGGTTCAGTAAAGATATTTGCTGAGTTAGAGCAACTCTTTATCAAGAGGGTTCAGCTTAACAAAGGATTCAGGTGATCTCGTTGTAGCACAATAACACCTAAGTGAGTCTCTTGTTGATTATATTCTTCGATGGCATAACCTGAGTATGAAATGTGAGCCGCAGCGGTCTGAACAACATGTCATTGAGATTTTTTAAAGAATATCCATGGCTCGGTCACCTTCATGCTTAAGGGCATGACTATCAAGATATTTGAGAAGCTAATCAACAAGGCAGCTAGTCTACAAGGAGAGGCCAAACAGGTGCCATTTCAAGATTAGTTGCTAAAGCAAAGCCACAAAGTTTATGTGAAGAGCAATGGTAGCTTGATAAGGAGAAACAACTAGAGATCAATGAGAGACCCACCTTAGACCTCCACCTCTTTTGCCACCACCAAGGCAACCCTACCGGCCTCCACATTAGCCTCCACGGCCAGCACCTTTGTCGCCTCAACCATTCCACCAGCAGTAGCAAAACACATTCCCACCACCAGGTAGCTATGGTCCACCTACTCTTTTATATAAGCTTAATAAATCTTATTCATTTAAGAGGAAAGAAATCAGGGAGATCTTTAAGAATCTCTTAAAGAAGCCTAATTTTCACCTACCAGAGCTTAGTAGACCAGAGGGAGTAGGAAAAATTCATGATCCTAACTTATGCCCCTACCACCATAAGCTAGGCCATGTTCTGGAGGATTGCTTCACATTCAAGGACTAGTTTGGACATAATTTCAAGACTGGTGCTATAGTTATCCCAACGGAATACCTTGTGGAACAACCATCTAGTTCTATCAGGGTAATCCTTGGGGATACATGTGATCCTTCCAAAATTAAAGAAGGTTGAGATATTTTTTTATTCAAAACCTCTAAAAGATCATCCAGAAGATCAAGAAGCTTTCCTTGCAAGTTCCTGAGTCAGCTCAAACCTCCAACATCAAGGAAGGTTTGTAAGTTTCCAGTGCCAACTCAAGGAAAGGGAGAGCTCAGCATCAGCATCAGCATGTGTCAGCATGGGATAGCCCAATAGCACAACCACCGACCGAGTCCAACCTACAGTTGCAACTTCCACACTGGTGGCTTCTTCCACTTCAGCTAGCTCTACTTATTCTACTAGTAGAACTCTTGTATCGGTGGATAAGGGCATCAAATCCCTTACCCCACTCACTTTACTTGGTTTCTACTTTGTACCTCCAAACAATTCCAAGAATTAAAGAATAAAGCTAGTTTAGATTACATCTATGTCACTTTGATGGGTTATCTTCTTATATTCCTAATGATAACTCTTCAAGTAAAAATAACTATAATAATTCCACTTTCTTATTCAGTTAGGACTTTCTACTCTAAATACTACGTTGCCTCTTGAGATAGACTTGGAATCATCCAATCAGGGTCCCATAGCGAGAAGGCGTAAGTGAGCACGATGCGTAGAACCTTCCATTACCTTATCATAAGAGATCACCAAAGTCAACCTCCATAGTGGCAAGGTTCTACCTCCTAAGGCAGCACCTCAAGATAGAGGGAAACAAGTCATTGGTACAGAGGATCGAGAAGCCCCTCCACAAGATGCTCCACCCTTGGATATGCTTGCGGAGGACCAGCCTAAGGTGGAATACAATGTTCTTTCACATCTAAGAAAGTTGTCATCTAAGCTAAGCATATACAATGCCCTTGTCTTATCTAAAGAGATGAGGGAATCATTAATCAAGGCTCTCCTTGATCCTGAGATATGTTTAGCTCAGCTGACCGCTATAGGTGTGGAGGCACATTATACAAAAGAAGCTTAGGGGATCACCTTTACAGATGATGACCTTCTTCTGGGGGACTTAGAGTACAACCATCCCCTCTACATCACAGTCGACATGGATAGGTTCAAACTAGCTAGAGTTCTCATTGATCTAGGTACATCGGTGAACATTATGAGTCTAAAGACATTTGTGTATTGGAGGATTGACATCTCCATACCCTGAGGTGATTAGATGATGTTGAGAGGATTCAATAAACAAGGTGAGCGGGCTTTAGGTTCTATAGTGTTACCTTTGGAGATAGGCAACTGGAAGACTGAAGCCAAGTTTTACATTATTGATTTGAATACTTCGTTCACTGCTTTGCTCGATAGGCCTTGGATACATCAGAATAAGATCATTTCATACTCCCTCCATTAGTGCATCAAGTTCAGAAAAGATGGGATTGAATATCGTGTCAATGGAGATGAAAAGCCATTTTCAATTAGAGAGGTTGAGATTTATGAGGATGCCACCTACTATCTTCCTCAAAACACTTTTTCTCATGAACTTGGAAAAATTCAAATACAAACACAAAAGAAAAAGAAAAGATAAAAGAAAAAGAAAAGAAAAGAAAAATGGAAACCCAAGTGAACAAGAAAGGGGAAATGAGAAAGAAATAGATCCACATATTACATTCCATCATATGGAAATGTGGTTAAGATGGCTCAACCTCCACCAAGTAGAGGCAGGGGTAGAAATAAAGGTAGTTCTAGAGGTGGAAGATCCTCTGGTTGGCCATCAACCAATATATGTCGTGTTCTAGCTCATAGGAGTAGCCTTACTATTTACATAGACTTGGAATCTAGCTCGGAGGATAAGTCTAATGTGATTAGTATACCATCCAACTCCTCTTAGTAGGTTTCATTGAGGTGACTTTCAATCTAGATAGAGATGAAAACTAGGCCTCCAAACAAAGCAAAGTATTTGAATCTAGTTTATGTGAAACTATTAAGCAATAGTTGAGAACCTTAGCTCTAACCTCACTTACATCTCAGAAAGTTGAAGGTTTGGTAGTTAAGGAAGCCCTTAAGTCTTCTAGTGACATAAAGCAGAAAAGGATCTTTTTGGGATCATCATCCTCAAGCCCTGAAGTTGATGTAGACCTTGAGGAGGATACTTTTAAAGAATTAATGGAATTACCATTTCAATTTTACTCACATTGTGTTCATAATCTTATATAGAAAGGTTTAGTTCCTCATACATGGTTCAAGCATAGGTCAGAATATTTTGAAAAGCTATGGAATAATACAAGCAAGGAAGCACAATCAAGAGCAGGACTAGGATTCGGTACAGTAGGTCTAGTTGATGACGATGATTACTGCTTAGTTGTTGCCAATCATTTGGAGTCTTATAGTTCTTCTCACACAACACCAACTCTTATGAGAATGTGTGTTTAGAAATCTCAGATGATCTAGATGATCTCCAAATTAAAGAGGCACCGCCAGAATTTGAAGAGGAGATTCATTCAATAATTGACAAGCTTAAAGAAGTCAACCTTAGGACAGAAACAAATCTACGCCCAACATACATTAGTTTACTACTGAATGAAGAAGAAACTAGTAACTTAGTTAGGCTAATGACTGAGTTTAAAGACTGCTTCACATGGAATTATGAAGAGATGCCCAGATTATCTCCTAACATAGTAGTCCACAAGCTAGCAATAGATCCTAACGCTACCCCTATTAAGCAAGCTCCTAGATGCATGCGATTAGAAATTGAACAACAGGTCATTTTTGAAGTCAAGAAACTGATCGATGCTAGATTCATCAGGGAAGAAAAATATCCTACCTGGTAGCCAGTGTCATCCTAGCTAAGAAGAAGAATGACCAAATTTACGTATGCATCGATTTTAGGGACTTAAATAAGGCATGTCTAAGAATGAGTTTCCTCTTCCTATACCACCATTAATGGTGGACATCGTCTCATCTCATGCAGTGTTCTCTTTCATGGATGGGTCATCTGGCTACAACCAAATCAAGATGTCTCCTAAAGATGAAAGAAACACTACTTTCTGAACCCATATTGGAATCTTCTGTTATAGGGTCATTCCTTTCGGCCTTAAAAATGCTAGTGCTACATACCAACAGGCCATGACTCGGATCTTCAATGAACTCATCCATCATCAGGTTGAGTGCTACGTTGATGATCCAGTAGTCAAGAGCAGAGAAAAGAAAAACCACATCTTTGACTTGAGAGTAGTTTTTGAATGGTTAAGATAATATAACCTCAAAATGAATCCCTTGAAGAGTGCATTCAGAGTAGCTTCAGGGAAATTCTTTGGGCTTGTTGTTCAACACTGGGGAATAGAAATAGATCTAGAAAAGATCAATGCTATCTTAGAAATGCCACCTCCTAAGAGTTTAAATCAACTCAGATCCTTCAAGGATGGCTGGTGTATCTAAGACACTTTATCTCTAACCTATCAGGGAGACGCAAGTCATCTTTAGCACTTGTCAAAAAGGATGCCAAGTTCAAGTGATGACAAGTGCTAGTATGCCTTTGAAGACATCAAGTAGTATTTGGTGAAGCTGCCAGTTCTAGCAGCCCTTATCCCGAGCAGGCCACTCATCCTCTACACTGCTGCATTGGATGACTCTCTCGGTGCTCTGTTGGCCCAAACCAATAATGAAGGGAAGGGGAACGCTCTCTACTATCTCAGACATTTCCTGCTGAAGTGAACTATCCACCTATTAAGAAACATTGCTTAGGTTTAATTTTTACTTCCCAAAAGATACTGTATTATATGCTTTCTCATAAGTTGAACTTGATCTCCAAAACAAATCCACTATAGTACCTCATGACATGACAAACACTATCCAGATATTTGGCATGTTGGTCCATGATTCTTTCATAGTTTGATATCACATTCATGCCCCTCCATACGGTAAAAGGATAGGCACTAGCAGATTTCTTAGCAGAACACCCACTTCCTGCTGATTCTCCTCTTAGTGAAGATCTCCCTGATGAACAAATCATGAACTTAGGGGAGGCCGACAACCATCAATGGGAGATGTATTTTAATGGTGCAGCTTCTTTTCATAAAGGGGAAGCACCATGATCTATTCTTCCAAGAAAGGCAGGGGTAGGAATAGTTCTCCAAACTCCAGACCGCAATATGATGAGATTGTCATACTATCTTTTTAACCCCTGCACCAATAATGAAGATGAGTATGAGGCTTTGATTACTAGTCTAGAGTTAGCCATCACTATCAGTGTCAAGAGCATCAACATGTTTGGGAATTCTTAGTTGGTCATCAACCAAATTGCTAAGTCCTATCAGGTCCTCAAACACAAGCTTCGTCAATAGTATGAGTATATCATGAAGCTGTTGGCCCAAATTTTTGAAGTCACTATCTACAAGGTTTCTTGAGTAGAGAATGCAGTAGTAGATGCTTTGGCCAAACTTTCCAAAGAATTGGCATGTCCAAAAGATGAGTCCATTTCAATAAGGGTCCAAAATAGACAAGTCTTATCCCTTATTGATGTTGAACTCATTGAGAGACTTTCTCTTGATGGGGAGGTTATCATTGCCAAAATGGACAAGGAGCTGGATTAGAAGAAACCATTCATAAATTACTTGAACACCAAAAAACTACCTCAAGAAAAGTCACAAGACCATCAGGTGAAATAGAGAGCTCTCTCCTACGCTCTTGTTGATGGCACCCTGTACCGTTGGTCCTTTGACCAAATGTGGTTATGCTTTTTAGACAAACATGAAACCCAGGGCATTATGAGGTACATTATGGTCTATGTGGAGCACATTAATCCAATCTAAAGATGAAGATGAAGATCAAGAGACTAGGATACTATTGGCCTTTGATGATTACAGACTGCATGGATATAACTAGGAGATGCCGTCAGTGTACACGGTGTGGTCCTCCACCAACCACCCAACATTCTACACCCTACATTGGCTTCATGGCCATTGGTGTTGAGTGGGGTATTATAGGTCCAATCGATCCTCCTTCTTCCAAGGGGCATCGATTCATCTTAGCTGCCACTGACTACTTTTCTAAGTGAGTCGAAGCCATCCCAGTCAGAGAAGTCACAGCTCATCATGTGCTTCAATTATTTAAGAACCATATTGTATATAAGTTCAGGGTGCCTCGATGAATTATATCCGATAATATCGCATTCAAAATACTAAGATCACGCTTCTCCGAAGACATATAGCTTGAGATACTCTACCATCTACTACCACAGAGCAAATGGCTTCAGGATGAATTCAATATCTCATGAATGAAGAAGACTCTTGATGATATCAAATGATAATGGAATGAGCAGTTGGTTGAAGCCATTTGGGCCTATCGTACCACATACTGAACTCCAACTCAATCTACTGCACCACATTTTAGGGTAGTAGATGGTGGAGTATCTCCAATCTATACCATGTCTTCTGGAAAATCTATTGATCTTGGTGCTCTTAAATGTAGTACCATTATCAGGTATAATTCATCGAGGCACCTAACATATATGATATGGTTCCACGAAAAATTGAGCACATCTTTTGTGACCTCTCAGTGATTGCCTCCGCCCACTTGGAAAATAATCGGTGACAGCTAGAATGATTCAATAACCCTAGGAAGAAGGAAGATCAATTAGATTTACAATATTGGTACCCTAACACTCAAATGGTCATGAGGCCAATGTAGGGTGTAGAAACTTGGGTGGTTGATGTAGGGCCACACCATGTACCTAACACTAATGGCATCTCCTATCTACATTCATGTAGTCTATGATCATCAAAGGCAAGTAGTATCCTAGTATCTTCATCTTTGCTTTCATCTTTGGACCAAATTGATGTGCCTTCATAAAAGTACCTCGATCATCTATGGGCTTAGGTGTTTGTCTACAATGTAACCACATTTGATGAAGGACAGGTGCCAAGCATAGGAGAGAATCTCTTCATCGATGGGCTTGTGATTTCTCTTGAGATAGTTTATTGGTGTTCAAGTAATCTATGAATGGTTGCCTCCAATCCACTCCTCATCTTTACAAGATAATCCTCCTGTTTCATTTTAGAATGAGCTCTCAATCCATCTTAGACATAGGACTCCTTTTATACTTTAGTTCCAGTCTTAAGACACATCTAGTGATTAGGTAGACACTCAACCTTGCCCTAGAGACTTAGAAGAGTTAGTCATAGGAATAGGTCATGCCTTAGGGGTGTTAGGGAAAATTTCCTACCCTTTGTTTAAACCATTCTTCAATTTCTTTCATTCAAGTCAAACTCCAAATCAATTCTATTTGATTTTCTCCAAACTCAAATCAAATTTATGATTGAAATCTATGATTGAAACCCATGATTAAAATCCATCAAAAATTCCTAAGTTCTAATTTTGCCTAAGTCCTTAATCTTGCCTTTAAGGACTTAACCAAAATTATGATCAAAACCAATTCAAATCTTTGAGATTCTCTCATAATTTATTTATATTTTCATTTATATTTACATATATAAATGAAGTATAAATTCAAACCAATCAAATTAAACTCAAAATTCCAACTCAATTCATGAAATTCTCTTAAGTCTCTTGATTTTTCATTAATAGACTTAGCCTAAATCTTGATCAAACCAATTCCAACTGATGGGATTTTCTCAAAACTTATTTATATTCTCATTTATATACACATATATAAAGGAAAAATAAATATAAATCAATTAAATCAAACCCTCAAATTAAATTTCCAATTTAAAATTTTTCTTAAGTCCTTAATTCTCCATTAATGGGCTTTGCCAAAATCATCATCACATCAATTCAAACTCCCTCTCCCACTCAAATTCAAGCACATGGGAGGTTGGTAATCCACTCATTGGCTCAAACCAACCATGTGTACACTCAAAACAAAAAATAAGCTCCCTAAGATGATCAATTGGATCAAAATGGCACGATACTATTGTCTCAGGAGATACACTCCCTAAATGAATTCAAATCCATCAATTTCACATTCGATTGAGTATTAGGGAGAGTAAGGAGCCATCAGAGAGTGATCCCTAGCTTTTTAGAGCTTTAGCCATTTTCCTATCCTTGGTTTTTGAGCAATGAGAATAGGGGAGGAAGATCGAAGAGCTAACTTTCTCCATACTCAATTTCCACCCATTTGCCTTTGTATACTTCATCAAGGAGCTATGTTGAGATCAACCAAGCTTCCATTAGAGTTCCCACGGTAAGGAAGAGTTGAATTAGATCAAAGTCGCAAAAGGGAGCAAGGGGAGTTGGTCCATAGAGTAATTCAATTAACCTCAAGAGCTCATTCTTCCAACACAACTTCGTCTCAACCAAACGAAGCATCTCCAAGGGAATCAAGCATCGATGATTACCACCAATGAGGTATGAACTTTTTCAACCACCTAGCATAGGAGGTGTTGGCCCTTTATGAAGAAAATTTTCAAGTGAATCCCCTTTGTTGAATATGCGACTCTTTAGCTTTTTTGGGTGTGTGTGGGTTAAATTTGATTTGAGAGCTCAATCGAAGCTTGGATCTTCTCCTAGATCATGGATGGTCTCTATTATTCTAGGAGAAGAAACTTGGGAGATCTCACCATCCATCCGTGTGTTTTTGGATGCGGATAATTCCCCATGTTTAGATTTCCTTTATCCATTTTAAAACCTCGGGAGATCTCGGCCCGATCTTTGATGGGATGGAGAGATCTTATCACCGCTAGCCATATTTTGATTTAACATTTAAGTGAATCCCCCTCGGCATTTAAAAGCATGTTGCATCCAGCGTCCCTGTGAGCGTTAGTTAAAATGCCTTAATTAATTTTAATTAATCTAGGGATCTTCAAAAATTCATAACTCTCTCTAGAAAATTTAAAAAAATGTGAAATAATTTCTATGGAAAGATAATTCAACCTAAAATATTTTAAAATTAATTTCAATGGCTTTTGAATCATATTTTATCTGATTTTGGGTTTTATTAGAAACTTCATTTTGCTAATTACCTTTTAATTAAGCCTCTAATTAATCCCAAACTTTTTGGGTGTGATTTATGGGATGACTTCTACCTCCCCTAATTTTCTTTGGATTTATTGAGCTCTTTATTATTTTTATATTACCTACCCATGTAACTAAGGATAATTAGTGGTTTAGTGGTTTTAATCCATGATTAGGGTTGATTAAGGTCAAATCCAATAGATAGGAGGTTTAGGGAATAATTTTGGGATATTTCCCTTAAGCTATGCCCTAAACCCCCATTTTATCTTGTTAATCTCCTCTTGATTAAGGGTTAATCCATTAATTATCTCCTTAATTAATTTCTAAAAATTCTAAAAAATTCTAGAACTTAATTAATCTACTTTGGGTAGATGCTTAGGTGTTTAATAGCCTAAGTTCAATTGAGGAAATCAAAACTCAATTCATATGTATGAAAGGGTGTTTTGAAATTACTTATGCTAAACCCCTCAGCATAATTAACTATTAATTGTGAGCCAAATTGCATTAGGCCTTTTTCTTATTAGGTGTGTTGCAAATTTAAATTCCTAGTGAGTTTTTTATGTCATCTCATTTCCTCATAATTATTTGATTAATTATTCTAAGGTGGTGTAGGTAAGGGTTAATTAAGTCACTTAATTCATACCTTAACCTAATTAAGACATAAAAATGGATCTAATCTTCTAAAAATAAATAAAATATTAAACACATGTGGGAGTTGGTTTGGAATAACAAACTTAACTTACCTTTTCAAAATTAAGTCAAACTTCAAACTAAACAAAAATCACATTGAATTCACCTTGATTTATTTTAAACTTTTTTATTCTATAAGAATGTCTTTAGGATTTAATTAAAGTGAGTTTGTTCACATGATTTCATTACATTGAATCTTCCCCAACATGCTAAATTTACACGTCATGTGATTTCATGCATTCATATTTTTTTTAAATTCAAATTTTAAAATAAAATTGTTTACTTTATGTCAGATATTGTATGTGTTGGCTAAAGTAGAAATATGAATGGCTATTATCACTACTAAATCCAGATTATTTTCAAAACACATAATCCAAATACCAAATTTGAAAGTATGCTACTTATATTTTAATTATAAGCTTGCATGTGAAAGATTATAAAGGTATGCTTAGCATAGGTTTCCTTTCTATTTTATGTTAACATAGTTTTGAATGGGAGTTGGTAAGATGTAGGGTTCTTTTGAAAAGAACCTAACACTTACTTAAGTCCATACCCTATTCATCTCTTTGCCATCACTATATTTGTATACATAAATTGCATAAGCAAAATGAATCCATTAATACAACTTTTTCATTCTTCTTTTCCATTTCATTTCTTTTATACACATGTTCAAATTTAAGGAAAGTGGTATATTAGTCTGGACAACCTCAAGGTTGTGAGAATTTAAGTATCCCTAAGTAGGTCTTGTACCTTATACCTCTGGTTAACAATGGCCTTATGCCTTTCTTCATGTGTGTATGTGAAAATTTGGATAAGGAAACCCCTTCTACTTAAGAAAAATAATGCATATTCAACTTCTACATTTCCTTAAATAGATTACTTAGCATGCATCATAAAGTGTGTTAAATACTCTCATTTGTATGTAGATGTGCTTAGGATCCATCCATATGCATGATATATATGTTGGGAAAGAAAGAATGAAATAATGTGTGTTATGTGAATTTTGATTCATTTTATTTAATCTTAAAATGTCTTTCTTTTTGAATAGGTTTGTTTAGAGTTTATCTAAACTTAAGATTTATTAAATGATTTAATCAAAATATTCACTTGAACAAAATTTAAATGTGAATCTACTTTAAAAATTACTTAGGTTAGGGAAGGAAAGAGAAGTTTTCTTCTCTATTCCTCTCTTCATAACTTAGTAATTAATTGTAGGATTCTCTTGAACCAAATAAAAATATGAAATAAAATCAATCCAAAATAATTAAACAACTTAAATGAAACCCTCCTCTAAGTTGAACATGTTCTTCACACTTAGAAAATTTGAACTTAAAGCCATAACTAAGCATACCACACAAGCCTTCAAAGCACACACATTAGCCTAAGTCATGACTTTTAGCTTTAGGTTAGGCCGATGCATGGTTTGATATTTATTTTATTTTGTGATATATGTTTTAGATTGGATGTTAGGGTGTATGCTCACAGAATGAATGGAAGGATATTCTTAGTCTAACTATTCTTTTCTATAGGGGATTGTGCTTAAGGGGCACTATCATAAATACAAATATAAATGCTTTTGCTTGTAGGTGCTTTATACCCCTAAGCATAATCCAATAGGCTAGGTGGACTTTGTCACCCATGTGTGGGGTGATAAGTCCAATATACATTCTTTGGATTTGTGTGATTTATTTTAGCTAACCTTTGTTCTGCAGGTGTTAGTTAGATTTTTTACTTTTTTTTATGTAAATTTGTGCAATTAGGATTTTGGAATGATTGTTATTGAGATTAGGATGAGCATTGGTCATAAGGTTCTATCTTATGCACCATGTGAAGCCTTGGAGCATCTATCTTCTAACCATCCAAAAGAAGGAACCAAAAGAATAAAAGAAGAAAAGAAGAAGAAAGAAGAAAAGAAGAAATGATGCTTGAAGACCCCCATAACAATGAATTCCTTGCTTAATTATAATTTAATTCATTTATAATTTGGGTTGTATAAGGGTAGAGCTCGACTACCCAATTTGATATTTTTGGGTTTGTCGTGGTGCAGACCTGACCTTTGTTCTTTTGCAATTAACTTTATAAATTAAATGATGATTTGTTTAACTTTTGCATTAAGTGGCATGTTTTTCCTAGTTTCTTCCTTGCTTTATGTATGGCCTGGATGTGGATTAGGCTCTTTAAGAAAAAATAAATTTTTTGCCCAACTTAAGAACTCAAATTAAAAATAAAGAACTCATAATCTCACCTAGAGCTTAGGATTAAAATTAAGATAAAAGAATTAGCAACCGCTTAATTGAATGAGAATTTCTTTTTATAATATCATGCACAATTGCATCTTATTTCACTCTTGATTGAAGGGCTTCCACCTTTGCCAGAGAAACTTGGCTTGACCTTTGAGAGCCATGCTGAAAACTCACCTCCTCCCTTCTCGCTGATTTTGGCCAATGACTCTATTTCTCATGCATTAGTCATATGAATCCTATTATCCTAAGTCAAAATAATTGTCCAAAATAAAAATAAAATAAAATTTAAATTGCATTAGATTTAGGTCATTTGAAGCATGTTCTTTACATGATATAGTCTTTTTAGAGAGTGAGTTTAAGGACTTAGTCTCTTTCTAAAATAATGACTAGCTATTTTGCATAAACATAAAGACTTGCCTACATGCATTTAAAATTGTAGGAGGAGTTAGTTGGCAGCCACCCCCAAGCAGTTGTAAGTCCAAGGTGTTGGGTGGTTTGTCCTTCTTTTCCCATTTTTGCTTTAAATTTAGGTTGTGCTTTTAGCTCTCGCCAAAGCTCCATAGATTTAGATTCTGAGGTTGCTTCTCCCTTTTGTGGGCCATAAGCTTAATTTCTCACCTCTTTGGAATTTCCTTAATCTTGTGTTAAGGAATCATAAATCCTAAATTTCTAATGAAAATTTTAACTTAAATAAATGAAATCAATTTTTCAAATGTAAAGCTCAACTATAGGATAGTTTGAGATTGCCCACTAGGTTTCCTAGCATCTTGGGCATCTCTTACTTATCTTCCTTTTAGCTTCAATAATAACTCCCTCTTGATCAATCCCATTTGATCTTCAAAAAAATAAACTAATCGATTGATAGTCCTTCTATTGAAATCTTCAAAGATAGGGATCATTTACCTTAATCAGTTTTCCTAAGGAATCTCCATTCCTTAGGATGTAATGTGAGGCTTGCTCATGGGAACTTAATTAACTCAATTTAAAATATAAACCTACTTTTCTATATAAAGTAGGGAAGAATCTCTGTACATATGTAGACTCCTTAGGAGTCCTTATGATTGGGTGATTAGGTCCATTGGTAGTGACTTCTATCTCTCAAGACAGTACACTATTTTCTTGATGACATACTCAATCACCTAAATAAGTACATCTATGGATCTACATCGCATCCTAAAAAGATGAATTTCTATAAGTGTCGAGCCTTATGGTAATAATGAAGGCGACGCTTTATAGGAATTTTTCTCCACACTCCCCTTCAAGAGAAAGTCTCTTGACATGTTCAGCGTTAATAAGAGATAGGAATTTATTTTGACCTATTGGAATGGACTCAACTTCTAGACATGCTTATTCTTTGGTAAAGCAGCATCTCTACTTTATTCTATTTGGGGACCTTGTAGATGGTGACTTGGGATTTGGGCCTGACTTCATGGTGTGGTAATATTAGGTTTGAACCTTTTAGGACCCAATGGTTGACCAATGAGAATCCCAAAGATGTTGATACTCTTGACACAAAGTAATGGATAACTCGGAGACAAGCACTCATACGACTTCATTATTGGTATAACGGTTGAAGAGATAGTATGAGAATCTCATCACATCGTGGTCTGGAGTTAAGAGAACTATACCTACCCTTGCCTTTCCTGGAAGAGTAGATCATGGTTCTTCTCCTTTATGAAAGGAAGTTGCATAATCAAAATACATCTCCCAATGATGGTTGTTAACCTCCCCTAAGTTCATGATTTATTCGTCAGGGAGATCATCACTAAATGGAGAATCAACAGGAAGTGGGTGTGATGCTAAGAAATCTACTAGTGCTTATCCTTTTACAGCACTGAGGGGTATGAATGTGATATCAAACTATGAGAGAATCATGGACCAATGTGCCAAACATCTAGATAGCATTGTTTGTGTCATGAGATACTATAGTGGATTGGTTCTAGAAATTAAGTTCATCTTATGAGGAGGAGGAGGTGGTGAAGGCCATGGAGGCTACTGTGGAGGCCGGTAGGATGGCCTAGGTGGTAGTAAAGAAGGTGGAAGTAATGACTCTGGAGCACGAGGTCTCTCATACTACTCACAGCATTTCTTGTCTACTACATCACGCTCCGGTTTCTTCTGATAAGCTTTTTGAGGCTTCAGCTTTGTAGATTGATCCGGAAAAGGCAATTGTTTGGCTTCTCCTTGTAATCTAGCCACCTTGTTGAATAGCTTCTCAAATATTTTGATGGAAAAACCTTTGAGCATGAAGTCAACTGAGCCATGATATTCTATAATAGAATTTCAATTACGTGCTATTCAAACAGTTGTGGTTTGCATTTCATACTCAAATTATGACATATGAGAATATAATCAACGAGAAACTCACTATGGTGTTGTTGAGCCTCAATGAGATCACCTGTAATCACCCTTTGCTGAACTCCAGCAAACCTCTTAATAAAGAGTTGATCTACCAAAGCAAAAGTCTTCACTGAATTATTGAGGAGTTTAGTGTACCAATGCTATGAAGCTCTTGATAAAAGGATGGAAGAGTAATGCATCACTACCGACATTGTAATAGGCTCAGTGCTATGCTATGTGCTATTGGGTTCCTATTGCCATGACTCTTGGCACAAAACCCTTAGGATATTGGATGACATTGAATTTCTCTCCTTTGGGCGATGATCTTCCTTGGGCTTGTGCCAGTGCTTATCTCACCTACAACTCAACCATGAGTTTAATGTCCTTCTCTTATACGAATGTACTATCCACTTCCTTCCTATTCAAGCTGATGCTGCCCTACTCTACTAATAGCGTAGTCTTGGCTTGATCCAAGACATGCAACAACTCAAGTTGGCCTATTTCTGCAATAGTAGGATGCATTGTCGGGGCTTGGTTCTGAAGTGTTAAAATAGCTGCTAACAAGTCTTCAAGCCTCTTCCCCATCCTATCGATTTGATCATCTTTCTATTTTATTTATTGAAGGAGGTGTTGGGTCAAGTAGGTAGTGTCATCCTGCTCGACCACATCACCTTCCAAGTTTTGCTGATCTTGAAGGAGAGAACCCCTGGTATCTACCAAGTGCACTCATGCTGAATCTTCTAATAGATCATCTTCATTATGATCAAAAATGACCTTCTCATCCTCTAAATTAGACCAGTCATATCCTAGAATCTCCTTCTTCTCCACTAAATATTGAGCTACAATGTCATCTAGGGATTGGTCCAACTAAACAGGTACAAAAGATCAAGGTTGATCGGTAGTAGAATCACTGTCATAAATAGATAGACACCTAACCTCTACTGATATTGGAGAACTAACCGTGTGAGGGCTACACTTCACTGGAAGAAAGATGCTCTTGACTATCATTGGATCTTGGTGGAGTAGTACTTCTATGAGGATCTATGGCCATAGGGGGAACTGAACTATCTCCTCCTACCTCAGCTACTGATATCTCCATAGCCTTTTGCGATGGTGGTGGTGATGGAACGACTACTATACTCCGAGGTCACCATTCCCTCTTCACCACAACTGGGGCAGAAGGTCAAGTAGAAGAGCTCAGCCTCACCTCAGTAGGTGGTGTAGATGGAATGATATTTCTTGACCATAGTCGGATCACCAATGGGTTCTCTTCTCCCTAGATGCAGCTTTCATGGCTTCTGCTGGAATAGTATATGATGGAACTTGTATAAGAGATGGTGGGTAGAGTAGAATGGTGTGGTGGAGGCTCCACTAACTCTCTCTGTATAGGAGCTCCTCTCTTGTGATGGGTAGTACTCGATAGTAAAATACTCTCAGTATGATCGATGCGGGTAGCACGTTAATTGAATGAGAGTGGCTACCACCTACATCTCTCCCCTAGTAATATACACGATAGCGCCTCCCACGGCCCTCTCCTATCGATGTGTCGCCCCACCGGGGATAGCGATCTCAAATCAATTGATCCACGGACTTTGATGTCGTAGGCTCAGCTTCGATAAGAAGCGATCTAAGCTGCATATGACCTTCTCCTCTTTCTCATAGGAGCCTAATAATGTACTATATGTGGAGGTGGCGAGATCCTAACAAATATTCCTCTCCATCGAGGAGGAGAGGAAACTTCTCCGTGATGAGAGGAGAGACTATCCTAGGTGTCTCCTCTACTACATATGGAGGCGCCCTAGCTCCTTTGCCATGTGAGTATGATATCGCTTGATCATGCAGTTCTTATTTAGGCTGAGTCCTAGTAGGATGAGTAGTGCAGGAACTAGACACTACCTCATAGGTAGGGGAGACAATCCTTAGAATCAGAGGAGCCTTCCCCTTGGAGGAAGCCAATGAGTGGGTGCTATCCCGGGCGAGGGGAACAAGCTGGGTGAAATGGGACATGCTTCGCTACAAGAAGCGCCATAGCCTTTCTCTTCATTGAGGGAATCTTCGATTTAGATGGCATCTCAACCTAGATGACCTGCTTTTGCCCGGTCACCACACCCCTCCTGACTGTTGTGAGGGTGGTCCCCTCATAAGTGATACAAACCCCCTCAAAGTCTCAACCAAAATGAATGATGTGGGCGAAGTCAAACTATGGGAGGTTGGCCCGATCCAAGGTCAAATCTATCCCAAAAGTAAATGTAAACACATACTTCTGGGATTCCATTTGAGTGAACTGAATTGAACTGAACTGACTAAAATTGACTAAAAGTCTACAATGTTGAAAACAAGTTTGAATCAGATTTCTACTTTAATTCAACTTTTGAATTTTGATTTTAGAATTTTGAACCCACACTTAACAATTTGAATATGTTAAGTGGGGATCTTTGATTTTGGAGAGAGACTTTGAGTTTAGAATTGGAGAGACAATTTTGAATTTGGAATCCATTTTCAACAAATTTGTGTATGTTGAAAATGGGTTCAAATATTTTGAAGAGATTTTATTCTTCCATAGGCTCATATTTGAATTTTATTTTTGATTGTTTGGGGACTATTCATTTAACAAATTTGAGTATGTTAAAGTAAAGGGTCAATTGATTATATTTTGGTTTGTGATTTTGGAATTTACTCACTTAGCAGATTTGGGTATGCTAGGTGAGGTGTTTGAAAATAATTCTCTTCTTTTGTTTGTTTATTTGTGAATTATGTGTGGATTTGAAAATGGAATCTTTACTTAGCAAATTTAGGCATGCTAAATAAAGTCCAAGTGTTTTGATGTTTTTCGAAAAGAGGATCTATATTTAACAAATTTGGGTATGTTAAGCAACGAATCCTAATGTGTTTTGTGTTTGGTGATTTTGAGAAGAGGATCTTTACTTAGTAAATTTAGGTATGCTAAATAAAGAATCCAAATGTGTTTGTTTTGATGATTTTTGAAAAGAGGATTATTTACTTGGCAAATTTAGGTATGTTAAATAAAGGAAATCCAAATGTGTTTTGATTTTTTTTTTTTTTGAGTTTGAAAAGGGGATTCTATACTTAGCAAATTCAGGTATGCTAAATAAAGGATCCATGTGTGTTTCTGATTCTATGATTTTGATCTTAAAAAGTGGATCATCACTTAGTAAATTTGAGTATGCTAAATGAAAGATCCAAAAGTTGTTTGATTTTTTTATTTTGAAAAGAGGATCTTTATTTGGAAAATTTAAGTATGCTAAATGAAGGATCTATGTATGTTTTATTTTTGAAAAGATGATTGTTGATTTTATTTTGAAAATGAAATCTTCATTCAATAAATTGAATGAGGATATTTATTTATGCTTTTTCAAAATATGATTGTTGATTTTGATTTTTTTGAAAAGATGATTGTTGACTTTATTTTGGAAAATGAAATCTTCATTCAATAAATTGAATGAGGATGTTCATTTGTGCTTTCTGAAAATATTATTGTTGATTTTGATTTTTGAGAAGATGATTATTGATTTTATTTTGGAAAAGATGATTGTTGATTTTATTTTTTGAAAAGATGATTGTTGATTTTATTTTGGAAAATGAAATCTTCATTCAATAAATTGAATGAGGATGTTCATTTATGCTTTTTGAAAATACAATTGTTGATTTTTTGATTTTTGAAAAGATAATTGTTGATTTTATTTGGAAAACATGATTATTGATTTTATTTTTGAAAAGATGATTGTTGATTTTATTTTGGAAAATAAAATATTCATTCAATAAATTGAATGAGGATGTTCATTTGTGCTTTCTGAAAACATGATTGTGGATTTTATTTTTGAAAAGGTGATTTTGATTTTAGTTTGAAAATGAATTGTTCATTCAATAAATTGAATGAGGATGTTCATTTATGCGTTTTGAAAATATGATTGTGGATTTTATTTTTGAGAAAATCCTACATGTAATAATCATGAAGATTGTTAGATGAGGCTGATTTATGAAAAAAAATTTTGTAAAGATTTTATTATGTGCATTTTGAAAATGTGCTTTTTAGAAATTAATGTTTTTATAAAGGATTTATTTTTCTTTGTTTTTGGAATAAACTTTACCTTATAATAGTAAAGAGGAAGCCATTAGTTATTGCTTTTTATTAAAATTTTATTTTCACCTATTGGGAAAACCCAATAGGGGTTTTATGACCTACACGGAGTGAGGTCCTAAAACCCAAAGGATGTTGGCTAGCTTAGCTTAAGGATAAAACAAACTAAGTGCTAATGGAATAGAAGGATAGTCTTGGGTCATACAAAGTACAAACCTACCATCTATACTTGGAGACAATGATTATTTACCAAAGATGGAGAGAGGAACCATCCCCAGTGAAGTTGCTAGAAAAATCTATGGTGAAAATTCTTCTTAGGATAATTCCATTAAAATGAAGATAGAAATATACTTTTGGTTTGGACATCACGTAGATCCGCAGATGTTCTTATTAGAGTGATCGGGTTATACTCACATGCAAGCTTATAAGTAATTATAAGTAGCATATCTTTCATTTGTCATCTTTGATTTATAATTTTTGAAAATAATTTTAGATTTAATAGTGATAATAACCATTCATATTCTTACTTTAGCCAAAACATGCAATTTGATATAAAGAAAACATTTCATTTTAATTTATTTTTCAAAAGACATGAATGCATGATTTCATATAGCATATACAATTTAGCATGCTTGGAAACAAATAATGTGATGTAAGCATGTAACTTCATCACACTAATTAATTCCCAAAGACAATCCTATGGAATAGAATTATTTAAAATGAATCAAAGTTGTTTAAAGGAATTTTGTTTTTATTTTGAGTTTGGTTCGATTTTTAGGAAATGTGAAAAGGTTTTCTAGTCCTAACTCATCTCCCACATATGTGTGTTATTTTAGTTTAATTTTTAGAACCATTAGATTGATTTTTATGTCTTACTTAGGTTTAGGTGTGAATTAAGTCATCAATTTTCCTTCCCTACACCTGCTTAATATAGTTAACCTAACAATTATGAGCCAATATATGATATGCAAACACATTGAATTTAAATCAACAATGCACCCTAGGAAAGAAATGACCTACTGTAATTATCTCACAATTATTGATTAATTAAGATAAAGGGTTTAATTAAGTACTTTCGTAACCCTTCCCACACATGTGAGTTGGAAATAATTTCCTTAAGCTTACTTAGATTATTAAACACCTAAGTATCTACCCAAGAAAGGATTGATTAAGTTCAGATTGATTTTGAAAATTTGATCAGGTTAATGAAGAAGATTATTAGTGGATTAATCCTTAATTAAATTTAGATTAGGGAAGAAAGGGGTTTAGGGAGTAGCTTAAGGAAAATATCTCAAATTTATTTCAAAACCTCTTAATCACTTATATAATGTTTAATTATCTTAATTATGTGCTTAAGCCACTATTCACATGCATAATTACCCTTAATTACATTAAGAGAGTGATTAGGGACTCATTAATTGATTTTCTTAATTAACCCATTAATAAATTCTAAGAAAATTAGGGGAGACAGAGGTCATCCCCCAAAATATGCCTAAGAAGTTTAGAATTAATTAATGAAGTCATTAGGAAGTAATTATGATTATTAAAAATTCAAATAAACCTTAATTAAGGAAAATTCACTTTTAAAAATAAATTAGAAATAATTTTATATTATTCCTCATTGAATTATCTTTAAAATGAAACATCATTCATATTTTTCTAATTTTTCTACATTTAGTTATGTATTTATAAATTTTTAGTGATTAAGGATAATTAAATAGCTTTAATTATATAACTAATCTCATCGGCATCATGTCGACCACTAACACAACACATGCTTTTCATGTGATGCGATGGGATTGGTTATTTAAGTTATCAAATCAGCTACATAGTTAGCCAGCGGTGCTACGCTTTCCCTTGGATCGTCCGATCAAAGATCGTATGGTCAGGATTAAACCCATAGTTTCTAAGGGGATTAATCATCTGATCTACATAGATTAATCAGGACAGTCATCCCAAACATGCGAGATGAACGGTCCATGATTCATCCCTGCCCTCTCTGCGGGAGACGGCGACCGTCCATCCCTTAAAGCTTGATGAGCTCACTTGAGCTCGGATTAAGTAGGGATTCAACCCACACCACCTAAGTGCAAAAAGGAAGATATCCAATGGTTGAATTCTCTTGGGATTAAAGTTCCCTTTGCAAAGGACCAAGGATTTTCTAAGTTAAGCTTAGTTTTGGTTCATACCTTATTGGAGGCTATCACCGGTGCTCCCAATCATTGAGGTAGCTTCATCTAGTGGTGATGAAGCCCTGTTGAAAGTTTGAAGAGTTGAAATGGAGTGGATCTTCCTATTGGCCAAAGTGAGCTCCAATGGCTTGCAGCTTTGGTCTAGCTCCTCCTTCCCTGTGGCTTGATTGCTTGGGATTTGATTTGGGTGAGCTTAATTGTGTCCTCTAATGGTGCTTGCAAGAGTAATTGGAGTTTGGTTGTGAATTGAGCAAGGTGGATTTCTCACTCACCTCTCTTATTTTTGGCTTAAGGAAACCGAGAAATGGAGAATTCAGTTGAGCTTGGGAAATCATGGGAGAGGTTGACAATGCTTCCTCTAAGATCCTATGGCTCAATCGAGTGCAAGTGGTGTCTACTGGAGTGAAATGAGGGGGAGTATAACTTTCCCTACTTGAATCAGATGGCCAAGCTTCTCCTTGCTATTTTGATCAAATTGATGAGATGAAATGGGTTTATTAGGTGGTTTTGAGTTCCATGTGATTCAGTTTTGGCAGAGGAGGGAAGTGGTAAGTTGCACATGTGTTTGTTTGAGAGTATGGAGTGATTCCATGTGCTAAATTACTATTGGGTGGTTAATTTTAGCCTTGGGTTGGGTTTGGTTGACCCAAACACAATGGGTCACATGCACCACACTCATTAGTGTCCACTTGGTCCACTAAGAGGATGTCAACTAGCCATGAAAAGGATTTGACCAAATTTCAAGTGAAATTGGCCATAGGTTACCCCTTAACCTAGAGGTAAAATGGTAATTTAAATTTAATTTCAATTTGGGCAGATTTGGAATATTTTGAAATTGGGTTGTGCCAATTTTCAAGGAATTTTGAGTTGATTTGATATCATTTGGCTCATGTTGACCCATTTAAGTCAAAATAGGTCAACTTGGGTCAAGTTGACCAATTGGTCAAATTGGGTCAAACCAAGGGTTGGGTCAAGTTCATATGATCATTTGAAATATTTTGGTATCATTGGTTTGGTTCAATTTGGTTTACATTTAGATTTGGTTCATTTGATTTCATTTAAGTCAAATGGGTCAAGTTGACCAATTTGACCCATTTGACCCAATTGGGTTAGGTCATGGGTTGGTTTAGTTTTGGTTTATATTTTGATTTGGTTCATTTGATTTCATTTAGGTCAAATGGGTCAAGTTGACCAATTGGGCTAGGTTTGGCTCAAATGATTACTTGGCTAAGTTCAAACATTGATCATGAATTGGTTATTATCAATGGCTTCAATCAATTTGGCCTATGGTAGATTTTGGCTTGTTTAGGTTTCATTAGGTTAAGTGTTCACTTGGTCAACACTTAGGTTTGACTTGGTTTGACCCAATTTGAGTGATTAATCATCTTATGATGATTGTTGCTCACAATGTGTGACTTGGTTTGCTTAACGATGAAATAAGCTAAGTGCCAACAGAAAAAAAAGATAGTCTTAGACTTTTATAAAATATAAGTCCACTATCGATACTTGGAGACAATAATGTCTAATAGAGATGAAGAGAGGAACAATTCCCAGCTGAGTCGCTAGAAAAATTTATGGTGTTTATTTTTTGAAATGTGGGGCACCATGCAGATCTTACGGGGTACTTATTGAAGTGATCTAGTACGATATTAAGGAATGATGTACTATCTCAAAAGATAGAAATCACCATTCTATAATGGACCTAATCACCTACTAAGAACTCCTAAGGCATGATGGGTCTTCAAATATACCAGAAAGTTTTCACTTACTTTACATGAAAAAATAAAGCATGGTTTATTTTAAGTCGGGTTTGTTAAGTTTCCTATGGAGACAAGCCCCATAGTTAATTACATCTTGGGAATGGAATTCCCTAATAATACTCTCAATTAAAGAAGAAATTAAAGTCTCCAAATATTTCAAGGCTAGACTATCAAAAGATTGTTTATATTAGAAAATCAAGTGGAAAAACTCAATGAGAAGACTTATTATCGAAGCCAAAGAGAATGAGTATGAAATGCTCATGATACTAGGAAGCCTAGTGAGCATTCTAATCTATCTTATGATTGGGCTTTATATAATTGAAATTGATTGATTTATTAAAGTTGATATTTTTGTTAGAAAGCTAGGACTTATAATCCAACAACACAAGGTTGTGAAAATGTCAAAGAGGTGAGGATTTATCTAGTAGCTCGAAGGAAACAGCTACCTCGGATCCTAAATCTAGGGAGCTTTAGTAAGAGCTAAAGCATGGCCTAAATCTAAATGATGATGGGTATATGGTTTACCTCTACAAGAGAGAGTAAACCACTCGACTGTTGGGCTTACAATCGCCTGGAGAGGCTGCTAGCTAACTCCTCCTATGCTTTAAATCCATGTAGTCATTTGAATTGCAAGATGGCTAGGGAAGTTATTATTTAGAAAGATAATAAAGTGCTTAAATCCACTCCCTAAGAGACTAGTGCATGAGTGGTATGAGTAATGGCTTAATCTAATGCAAAATCTTTTCAAATTTTATGTTAATTTTGACTCTTCATTTTGACAAAGGCTTCAGGACATTGATGCATATATGCATGATGAAAATGGATTATGGGCTAAATCAGAGAGAAAGAGGTATTTTTCAACATAAAGGAGGCCCTCAAAGGTCAAGCCTTCCTTTATCGTGCAATGATGGAAACCCACTATTAGCAAGAGTGAAATAATATGATATGCATATTGTGAAATATTCAACCATACGCTAAAGGGTTACTAAATATTTTAATTATCTTATTTAATGCCTAGGCTTTATTGTGAGGTTATGAATTATTTAAAACTTTAGTTATGAGTTGTAGATGGGTAGAAAATTTATTTCTTCCTAAGATCCTAATTGTATCCACGCCACACAACAAACGCCAATCATGTAAGAAACTAAAAAAAGGTATGTCATTTCTAATGCACAAGCTAAACATAACATCAAATAATTTTATAACAAGCATAAAATAATAAGAGGTCGGTGCGGTCAGGTGTCGTCGTACAACCCAAAAAGAAAAATGGGTAGCCGAGCTCTACCTTTATACAACCCGGTATATAAAAGAATAATAATAATTTATAAATGAATGAAATCTATGGGGGTCATCATATCTTCATTTCTCCTTCATTTCTTCATGTCTCTTCTTTCTCCTTTTGATTTGATTTGCTCCACTTCAAAGGCATCACAAGGCCTCCCAAGATAAAGCCTTCTAGTCACTACTCATCCTAATCCCTCATAGCACAAATCCTAATTCCTAATGCAAAATTACATTTAAAAAGGAAAAATAAATCTAACTACACCTGCAAAATAAAGGTTAGCTAAACATACATACAACCCAAGCAATTTATTTATATAGTTTGGACTTAGCACCCCAAACATGGGTAACCAAGTCAACCTGTCATAACTTAGATTATGCTTAGGGGCTTAAGCAACTTGCAAATAGAGCATTTATATTTATTTTTAAGTGGCCCCTTAAACATAATCCCCTTTAAAAATATGATTAGGCTAATCACAGCCTACCATCCAGTCTACAAAGCATACACCCTAACATCCAGTCTAAAATATTACATTACAAAATAAAATATACATTACACCATGCACCGTCCTAACATAAAACTAAAAGTGGTGACTTAATTTTAATGTGTGTGCATTAAGGCTTGTGTGGTATTTCTTATTATGCATTAAGGTTATGTATTTCTAAGTGTGAAAGAAATTCAATTTAACCATAAAGGATGATTTCCCTTCAAGTTGTTTTATTGATTTGAGAATTTTAATTTGTGTTTTGTTTTGTTCCATATGATTATACTTAGCAACTAAGTGTTATAAAGAGAGAAAAGAGAATTGATCTCTTTCATCCCTACCCTAAGCCACTTTCTAAAGCATATTAATTTGATTTAGTTTTCTTTAGTGAATGGTTGATTAAATGATTTAATTAACTCTAAATTTAAGTTCACCTTAAATGATTCCATTCAATATGAAAGGCTTCTTAAGATAACTTAATTGAATTACTTTCATATAACATATATCAAGTTATTCCTTTCCATCACATGTAGCATGCATATGACTTAATTCTAAGTATAAATATACATGCAACATATTTCTTTTAGCACACTTTAAATGAAAGATGCATATGTGTATTTTGTAGAAAATGAGATTTTCACTCATTAGCTAAATGCACATACAAGTGTATAAAAGTTTAATCAGATACTTCGCCATTGTTAAATGAGGGGAGTGAGGTAAAGACCTCATTGGGGCTACTTAAAGCCTCGCATCCTTGAAATGTCCAAAATAGATATACCCACTATTCTTAAATACACATGAATGTACAAATGACTACAAGAATAAAAAAATCATGCAAAAGTTTTATTTCTTTCAATTGAATGGAATTTTCATTCATTAGCTAAATGCACATACAAGTGTATATACTTTTTAAGCAGATACTTCACCATTGTTAAACCAGGGGAGTGAGGTAAAGACCTCCTTAGGGCTACTTAAAGCCTTGCATCTCTGAAATGTCCAGACTAGATATACCCACTATTCTTAAAACACATGAATGTACAAATGACTACAAGAATGAAAAATCATGTAAAAGTTGTATTTCTTTCAATTGAAAGGAGATTTTCATTCATTAGCTAAATGCACATACAAGTGTAAATAATTTTTAAGCGGATACTTCACCATTGTTAAACTAGGTGAGTGAGGTAAAGACCTCCTTGGGGCAACTTAAAGCCTCGCATCCCCAGAATGCACAGACTAGATGTACTAATTATTCTTAAATGCACATGAATGTACAAATGACTACAATAACGGAAAATCATGCAAAAGTTATATTTATTTCAATTGAATTATTTATACCTGTGAGCTAAAGTTCTATCTAAATTCTAACATAGAGATACATAAGAATGAATTCAAACAAATGTTGTGTCTTTTTTAAATGGACTATACACTTGTTAACATCCAAACTTTATGTAAATCCATGTAGACTAAAGAAAGACAACTCCATATCCATATTCTAAGCCATAGCCACATGCAAGCTTATAATTATTTATAACTATTATCACTCCAAATATTATAGTTGATTTGTAAATTTTGGAAAATAGATTTTGATTTAATAGTAATAATAGGCAGACATATATTAAGTTAGTCAACACATGTAAGCTTAACAAAAAGGAAAATCATTTGATTTAGTCAATTTTAAAAGGCATGGATGAATGATTCAAGTGACATACAACATCTAACATGATTGGAAAGGAATTAATAAATATAAACACATGATTTCATTCAATAAAGTTAATTTTGAAGGACAATCATCTCAAATAAAAGCATTTAAAGAAAACCAATGCTTCTTAATTAATTTATGACTTAAGATTTTGATTAAGTTTGAAGAGGAGAAGGATTATTTTCTATTATGATCCAATTCCCACATTGGTAATTTGATTTGGTTCAAGAAAAGGTAATTAAGTAAGTTTTATGAATTAATTAAGTTGGGTCCTTAATTAAATCAATTAATTACCCTTACCTATGCTTCTTTAATTTAATTAACCAGTTATTTAACATGAACATATGAGAAAATAAAATTGTATTGCTCCTACAATGACCTAATGCAAATGGCTCATAATTAAGGGTTAATTAAATTAAAGAACCTAATTAAGTACTTTTATGATTTTCTCACACATGAGCTAATCATAATTTCTTTAAAGAGACTTTATGCTATGAAACACATAAAAAGGAACTCTTAATTTTATTGTTAATTATCTAATGTGATTATGATTTTAATTTTATTAGTAAAGCTGCTTAATTAGATAATTAACCCTGAATTAATCTTCATATTAATTAACTTTCTTTCCAAAATGGAGTGGACTTAGGGAAAGAAGCTAGGAAAGAGGTCCTAACTCCACCTTGTCCACTCATGGCGGTGATTAGTGAGTCTAATTAATTTATTTTTACTATTTAGGGTGTTAAATAGTCATTAAGTGGATTGTGAGAGTAATTAGGCTTAAATGATCAATTCCCTTAATTAACCAAGCAATAAATCCCAAGAAAATTATGAGAAGCATAGATAATCCCATTAAAAAAACACATAAAATTTGGGATTAATTACTTAAGCAATTAGGACTTAATTAAGCTAATTAAGTATCATTTAAACCTTAATTAAGCCTTAATCACTGCTCAAAATTAATTAGAATCATTTTTAATAGAATCTCCTCTGAAATACCTTCAAAATAAATATTTTTTTGCATTTTTATGATTTTTCTATGATTTGTTATAGTTTTCCAAAATTTTAGCTGATTTAAATGATTTTCATGATTTTTATAATGTCTATTAATTTTTTTTGCTAAAATAACTATTTTAACTTCAGAATGCAATATCTCTCAATCTAGAAATCGTTTTGACTTGAAAT
Source organism: Cymbidium sinense (assembly GCA_021442155.1). Classification (NCBI taxonomy): domain Eukaryota; kingdom Viridiplantae; phylum Streptophyta; class Magnoliopsida; order Asparagales; family Orchidaceae; genus Cymbidium; species Cymbidium sinense. The sequence continues at coordinate 597,943 of CM038217.1, forward strand.
TTCTATGGTAGGTGTATTTTAACTTTAGATTTCATCTTTGAAACTTTCAACTTAATCTGATTTATAATTTTAGAGCAATTGATGAAATTTAATTTTTACTAGAACTTAAATTAAGCTCAAGATATTCAATAACATTTAGGTATTTTGGGTTTGTTGGATTCCTCTTAGAAAGACAAATCCAACGAGCCATTATTTATAACTTTTCCATTGAGTATTTTATTTGTTTATGAATTTTTGAAGTTCTAAGTTATTTAAATAATTTTTAAAATCTAAAAAAGGCTGAATTTCCTACTTATCCTAGGATGCATGCATTATAATGTCAACCAAATGGATTTCAGCTAGAGCAGACTAGATAGAAATTGTTTATTCAATCGGGCCATCTGATCCAGATCGAACGCGTGATCTAAAGGTTCAAATCAGGCGAATCTAGCATGAAAACGTAGTCGTCCCTTCCTGATAAAGGGAGATCATATGGGTGCTACCTTTCTTCCCCAAATTGATGGCAATGAATGGTGAAATAGTGCAATCTGAGTGGTAAACTTTGGTCCATTTGGGGCTCGATTCTTTGGTGATCTTTATCAAAAAATACCTCAGAACTTAGTGGGACAATCCAAAATGAAAAAAATAAGGTATATCTAAAGAAATTTCCTAGAATCGCACACGTAATGAAGCAAATAAGAGATCCTACAACCAACTAAGTATTTGAAAATTATCTCACCAAGGATGATTTTTGGCAGCTATGTTGATTCGAGCAAGCTCCTTGATGCAAGAAGAAGCTTTGGGATGGACCAAGGCTCTTTTCTTCACTTGGAATGTCGTATCCACCAATAGTTGCTGCTTTGTCACCAGAATTCGCTTGATTTTGGTGGCTTTAGCCAAAATGAAGTGGGGAATGAATGCTGGTTGCTTGGATAGCTCTTGGAGACTGAAATGAGGGCACAAGAATGATTTTGGAAGCCTCTATTCCCTTGGGCACAAAGGTGGCCGAAAATCACCTTTCATGGTGATTTTTTGGCTCATTCTGGGTGTCCTATGGCTTGGGGTGGTTGGGAATGGCAGTGAATCATCCTATGTGGCTTCGTTTGGTTGGCCAAGGCTTGGGAGGTGGCTGCCATGAGGGATTAGTGGGTGTCATAGCAAAGGGAAGTGGAGGTCCTTAATGCTAAATGTTCCAATGGGGGATATCATTGTAGTGAATTGGAATCTATGGCGTCCTTATTGATCCCACCAACCAGCTTGAGCAGAGCTTCCAAGATTCATTAGTGAGCTCTACCCTCATCATTAGACTATTCATTCCTCCATTAAAAATTTACAGTCAACCATAAGCTATCCCAAGGTAATTTTCTTATTAAAGGTGATGTGATTTTTGTTATTATTTTGATGGTAATCCCTATATCTATGATTACTTTGATTATGAGCTAAAAATGGAAATTCTCTAAAACAAACTAAGAGCACAGAAACCAGTAACATCTATGAGGACTGAAAAATGAAGAGATCACCACAAAATAGAAGAAAATTTTCTTAAATTTCTCAACTCCTTGCCTATCCAAGAACCTCCAACTAGCTTAAGTTGTTATGCCGGCTAGTTCGATACCATCCTTCCAATCCGAAGACTAATCGAGTATTTCACTTTCTTGAACTCTTTTCCATCCTCGCCCCAAACCTTCTTTAGCTCATCCACCACCTCTTTCGAAAGCACCTCCACCCTCACCGCTCTCGCCCTCTCATACCCGTATTAAAGAGAACAATCCCCTCACCCCATCTCCCCTCCACCGTAATCCTCAACGATGTTGTCCCTTCTTCCATCCCCTCTATCGCTTCAAACAGAACATCCACCCTTGCGTAGCCTTCCTCAACCATCAACCTAATATTCTTTTCGACGTATGACCATGTCACTTCTATCAATCATTGATTGATTTTGTCCACCCTCCCTCCGTTGATGAGGAACATGCCGCCATAGCACCACGCGGCTAACACTCCCCCGGGGTGGCAGAGGACCGATCAACAGGGCATTGTGCTTTAGAGGTGAAGGACTGAACTACAAGGCTATGTAGATTCAGAGTTAGCAGGAGATTTATATAAGAGAAGAAGCAAAACATGATATATCTTCACATTAGGAAACACAACGGTGAGTTGGATTTTCAGGTTATAGAATATTGTTGCACTCTTTACCATAAAAGCAGAGTATGTAAGCTATGACTGAGGCTAGTAAGGAGATGATTTTGCTACAAAGCTTTTTGGCAGCATTAAGGGTTAAGAAAGTGGTAGAATTCATAGTAATAATATGAGTGTCATTCATCAAGCCATGAATATTGCTTTTCATGCGGGACAAAGTACATATAGCTAAGGTATCATTTCATACAAACACGCTAGAAGGTGGGTAAATATCTTTGGAGAAGATACACGCTAATGAAAACTCTACAAATATGTTGACCAAAGTTGTAACTTAGAAAAATCTGAAGCCTTGCTTGGCTTCAATTGGCAAGAAGCTTAAAGAAGGGCTAAGCCACAAAGCTTAAATTATGATAGATGTTGCATATCTAGAGGAGGAGCATGACTGATTACAATCAGTCTTCAAGTGGAAGATTATTATTTTCTGGAGCTAAATTTACCTCTTACTCATGTCCTTCTAGTTGGTTAAGCTTGATGATGCTCTAGGGAGTAGCATGCCTCTTGCTCAACAATTCAGGGGTAGAGGCCCCAAAATTTTTTTATGGTGAGTAGCACCTCAACACTAGAATAAGATATCTTGGCTTCAAAAATAAATGAGGTAGAGTATGGACAATAGGAAGATAATGCAATGATGCTTTGCAACATGAAGACAGAGATGACAGCACCCCGATGTTGCAGTGTTGCAATGCTAGGATCATGGTATCAAAGATAAAATGGCGAGAGACTAATGCCACGACACTTGAACACATGTAGAAAAGCCTGGAGGATAGCGAACGTATGAATCGGAAGACTTGATTTAGATAATTTTTTTGTAGTTTTGTACCTTTTCTAAAATTTGCTTATGTGTGAGCATGAAAAGTGTCTATAGTGACTAAAGTGTAATGATACTCTAGAAAAGTGTAATATGTACTATTCTTCTCAATTTTTATTTCATAGTGAATTTCTTGGTGGTGTGACTCTATTATTTTTCCCCATTCTTGGGTTTTGTACATTAAATCTAGTGTCTTCTCTGTGCTTTTTTTTTTAATTTAGTTTCATTTATTCCGTATATACTCTGAAACACTCAAACTAGTTTTTCATGCATATTCTGTGATTGATCTCTCAACAACAACATATAGTGCTTTTAATCAAACAACCTAAAAGTATTTCAAATACACTACATTTCACTTTACATCATATTTCAATTTTAGCTAATTAAACAATGCCTTAGATCAAATATGCTAGTATGAATTCCCTAAATAAAGCATCGTTTAAGCTTTCTCAAAATGATAGTGTTGACCTCACTTTTGGAGTGAGTTCTCAATCTCCTCATCTTAGACTTAGGAGTCTTCTAGACACCAAGAATTCCTTAGTTATAAGACACTTCTAGCACTTAGGTGAACACAACCTAAGCTTAGAGACTTAGAAGGGTTAACCATAGGATTAGGCTATGCCTTAGGACTTAGGGAAAATCCACCTACCCTTTAGCCTAAACCCAATCCATGATCACCTTCTCAAAACCAAACCTCAAATTCAATTGAAATACCAAATTCAAATCTAAATCGAAATCCAAATAATTGAAATCTAAAACCCAATTCCAAATCAAGATCCAAATTGAATCAAACCTAAACTTGAAACCCCTCCTAAGTCATGTGAACCAACTTTCATGAACTTAGCCAAGGTCCCATCCAAACCAAACTAAAATTAATAATTTTTCTTATAATAAATTTATATCTTCAATCATCTCCTTAAATATAAATCAAATCTACATTCAAATGATCAAAATAAAATCAAAATAAATCAAATTAAATCAAATTAAATCAAAATCTTTTATTAGTTCTATGAACTAACCTTCATGAACTTAGCCAAATCTTAACCCAAATCACTTCAAATTCAATTGATTTTCTCATGAATCAATTATCCCTTCAATTATCTTCCCAAATATAAATCAAATCTACAATCAAATGATCAAAACTAAATCAAAACCTAAGCTATATGAACTAACCCTCATGAGCTTAGACAAATTCCTTCATTCTAAAACCAAATTCAATTGATTTTCTCATAAATCAATTATACTTTCAATCACCATTCCAAATATAAATGAAACTTACAATCATCAAGCCAAATCAAAATTAACCCAAGTCAACCTAACTTGACCCATTTGACCCAAATGAATTCAAATGAACTAAAATCAAATCTAAATCAAATTAATCCAAACTAATGACACCAACACATCCCAAATGATCATATGAACTTGACTCATTTGACCCATTTGACCAATTGGTCAACTTAACTGATTTGACCATTTAATAATCAAATTGAGTCAAATTGAACCTAATTAATTCTAAATTACTTGAAATTTGGCCCAACTCACTTTTGACTCATTTCTTGGCCACTTGGCACCCTCTTAGTGGTTCACCTAAGCACCTAAGACATTGACCAACCTGACCTAAGAGATGGTTAGGTTGGCCATGACTCATGGGGAGCTGAATTCACCTCACCTCTCCTATTGGAGCATTTGAAACTCATAGGACACCCACTAATCTCTCTTAGTAGCCACCTCCCAAGCCTTGGCCAACCAAACCAAGCTAGGATGATTTACCATTCCCAACACCACCAACCATAGGACACCCATTAGAGCCAAAATCACCATTGGTGGTGATTTTTGGCCACCAATAAGCATAAAGAAAGAGAGACTTCAAAATAAATTATTCTGCCATTGCACACACTCTAAGAGCTCCTCCAAACAACAAGACCCCTTCCCCACTTCCTTTGGACTAGAAGAACACCAAAATCGAGTGGATTCTGGCAAGGAGGCGGTGACTATTGGTGGATACAACATTCCAAGGAGAGGCAAGGGTCTAGATTCATCTCAAGGCTTCATCTCGCATCTAGGAGTGTGCTCAACAACACACCAAAATCACATCCCAGCAGGTAATTTTAAATCCTTTAGGACCATAGGTTCCTTTGTTTGTGATAATGTTTGCTCAATTTTAGAATTTCTAGATATCCCTTGCATCTTTCATTTTACTTGATCCTAATGTGAAAACAGAAGTTTTTCGGTGATAATTGTCACAAAATCGAGCCCGAACGGACCCCATTCCATCCCTTTTCGTGATTTTTAGCCTTGGTTCCATCGCTTTCATTATTTTCAGGGAAGATGCACAAAAATCGTTCAATCTCCCTTAATTAGGAATGGATGGCTGTGATTAGAAGCATATCCGTGCATATTTAGTCCCTCATCATTTGATATGGACCGATCGGATCGGATGGTCATCAACCCGCCATTTCCGCCAAAGGTCCACTCGACCTCCTAATCGCCGCCATGAATCATGAGGCCCCATGCGGATGCATGGAAATGCAGATCTGTCAGCCGTAAGCAACTGGTTTAAGTAGGAAAATGGGGACTTTTCAATTTTAAAATCATTTAAATTATCTAAAATTTTAAAATTCATCAAAATAAAATACTTAACAAAAAAATTGAAAATAAAGGCTTTGTCGAGAATAAAAGCTCAAAATCCCTACCATTAGGTATTTTGAGCTTAATTAAGTTTAAGTAAAAATAAAATTTCATTATTTAAACCAAAAATACAAATCAGAATGACCTAAAACTTTTGTGGATTGAAATAAGAGTTAAATTACATTACTGTAAAAATTTCAAGTCAAAAAAATTTCTGTATTGAGAGATATCTAATTTTGAAGATCAAATAATCTATTTTAATATAATAAATTAATTGACTTTATAAAAATTATGAAAAATTATTTAAATCGGTTGAAATTTTGAAAAATTATAACAAATCATAAAAAATCATAAAAATGTAAATAAATATTCATTTTGAAGGTATTTCAAAGGAGAATTTATTATAAATATTCTTAATTAATTTTGAATAGTAATTAGACCTCAATTAAGGTTTAATTACAAAATTAATTAACTTAATTACTTTTAAATTACTTAAGTAATTAAACCCAAGCTTTGCATGTTAACTCAGTGGATGTCCTCTATCTCCCATAATTTTATTGAGATTTATTGCTTAATTAATTATGAAATAACCTAATTAAGCTCTAATTACTCTTTTGAATTAATTAATAACTAATTAATCCCATGAATAGTAAAAAAATTAATTAATTGTTAGTTTGCTTAGTGAATGAACTCATGTGAAAAGATTAGGGCCTCCTTCCTATTCTATTTCCTAAGTTTATTTTATTAATTAAATTAATTTAATCAATTAATCAAATTTAATTAATCAAATTAAAATTATAATCACATGGAATCTCATTTAATAAGGTCTTGATCATTAGGTGTTCAACAACTAAAATCTAGGAAAATTATAATTAACCCTTATAAGAGTATTTAATATTAACCTAATTAATCATTAATTAAGCACCAATTGCATTAGTCCCCTTTCATTTCTTAGAAAAATTGCTAATTTAATTTCCAATGTATGTTCATATCATGTTGGCTCATAATTAGTTGGATAATTACGTTAAGGTAGCACAGGGAATGGTTAATTAATGGATTTAATGCATATTGTAACCTAATTAACTCATAAAATCAACCTAATTATATTTCATTAAACTAAATCAATTAACTTATATGGGAATAGGTTAGGATCAAAAAACCTTATTTCACATCCTCAAATCAAATCAAAACATAAAATTTAAAATGACAATAAAGAAACTTTGGTTTATTTTAAGTGACTTTATTTGATATGATTGTCCTAGAATTAATTTGATTAAATGAAATCATATATATATTTATTTATTTTTTCAATCATGTTAAATGTTGTATGTCACATCAAATCATGCATTCATCTTTTCAAAGTTAAATTAAATCAAATGGTTTCCCTTTATGTAAAGCTTGTATATGTTAGTTTAATTTATAATATATATGACTATTATCACTAATAAATTCAAATTACATTTCAAAGTTTATAAATCAATTAATTAGTGTATAGTAGTTATGAATATATATATATATATATATATATATATATATATATATATATATATATATATATAATTTGCATGTGTTTATAGCTTATAAAAGCTTCTTTTTCTTAATTCATGTGTAGTTTTAATGTACTTGAATATTAATGAGTGTAATTAACCAGTTTTAGTTAACGTGAAATGTACTTCTAGATTTTAGGTTTATGACATTTCTTATCAACATGGGTTTGAAATAAAAGTACAATTTATTTTGAGAAATAAAAAAAATATTTTCTATTCTCTTAAAAATACATCAAAATAGAAGGCACTTAAAATCTTGTTTTCATCTTTAAATAACAAAAATATTATGATAATTGAAAAATATCTATTGAATTTGTTAGGCTTGAATATCTCATGAAAATTTATTTGTCATGCCAAAGTGAAGGTAAAAGGTGAAGAGATTCTTATTAACACAAATGTATCTAGATGCTTTAAGAGTTACCTACTCACAATTTTTTCTTCTAATAGGTTTACCTTTGAGAAAATTGATTTGTGATCACCTTTTTTGTGTTTGCATTTTTGAGACCGAACAAACAAAGAACTTCCCTTTCTTTTATTAAAAGTTTTTGTTTTAATATATATGTTCATTTATTTATTCATATTTTTATGAGATTTCTTAAAATATTTCTTTATTTTGTTCTACTAGATTAATTTAAAGTCGATCTTTAGCCTTATAGGCATGCCTTTTAATAATTTTAATAAAAGTTCTAAATTACGTTTTCAATGAAAACGTAATTTTAAATTATATTTTTCAATATTATTTAATTATTTTTATCTCTATATCAAATGTAAAATAATTACTTTTTATGATACTAAAATATTTATACATGTTCTAAAATATTTTAAAGTTTAAACTACTTATAATTGATATATTAATTAAATAATAATTTTGTTCATAATGTGTAAAGTTAAATGATTTGAAATTAGTTACTATGATAATTAAGGTTATAAAAAAATTTATAACATTTAATAATTATAATTATTCTCTAAATTAATATTGTTTACTAAGCAAATATTTTACCACAATTTTAAATTAACAAAGTAATGTATATTTCAAATACTATTTAATATATAGAAAAATATACAAGTTGTAGGCTTCTAAGATCTCATATATTGTGATGGGATATCACTTGTTTTAAGTGTGTATCTACTTAGAGTTTGTAATGGTCATTAGTGCAATTGATAGATCAAATTATAGTCCTTCATATGTTGAAGCTAAATATGTTTGAAGTCTTGTATATGTCAGTGTCATTAAATAAATCAATCCAGGAATGTTTAATACTTAATCAAAATATTTCTAAATAAGAAGCTTTATACAATCTGGCAGAATTACATAATGTTGCTACTTTTATTTTGATTAATTCATATTTTAGGTAATTTTATTTTAATTAATTTTGTTCTTAGCCATATAATAATGATTTATCTTTAAGACATTATTAAATTAAATTTACATATATATATATATATATATATAATTCTTATGTATTTACATATTTAACAACTAAACTCACTATTTTACAAATCTAACACCTAAAACCTTTTAATACAATAAAATTACCACTTTCTTTAACCTCCACAAATAACTTTGTAACACTCATCTAACTCGTAGCTACATCTCATTTGATTCTATTTGCATAGTATGTGAAACTGAAGCTTTCGTGTTCTACCGTTTCCCTTCCACTTTCATTCCATTCCCTAATCAGTTCTATTTGAACATCTTTTATCCATCACTATATTTCCACCACTCAGCTTCATCGCTTTGCTTTATTCTAGCATTGAAGTTAACAGTTAAGGTGACACTTCAATCAAATTTTTTTCATTTTATTTAAAAATGCTTTGGAATAGAAGTTATCTGCTTCGTATGAAATAAAAATCTTTAATAAGAAATATGAAGTATTCCACTCATCACTAACTTTGAAATAATCAACTTTATTGATATTCTAGACATGTCAAATCTTAGAGAAAAAATATTTTTGTAGAGTTATTTTTATATGGGTCATGCATAGACTGCGGTGGAGAACACTTCTACACAATTATTACATGCATTATTACTTCTGAATGTCATAAAATTAATATATAATAATGCATTATGCATTAAACATTACCATCTTATTAATCAAGTTAGCTGAAAAATCACAATGAACAAAGTACAACAAACCATAAGAATGAAGCCAATTACAATATACCCATAATTAAAAGACATCAATATGGTAAAATTGATAAGCACGGCAATCTTCTTGGCTAGCGACAAGTGAGATTCAGTAAATGTGCTAACGCTGAGCAAGTGAGAGTCATGAGTGTGTTATTGGGGGGACGGCATGCGGACAAGAGGGCAACGATTGTCTTTGGCTTCTCCAAGTGATGGTTAACAAAATCTACAAGAGCAAATTATCAAACACCTGTTGTGCATGTAAATAGACCACGAGCAGTTGAGGAAAAGCTTTTTCTCATCTCAACATACTACTAGTGCAAGAGGACTGGGAATTGGAACAAGGGTTAATGAGGCTTACCACTTCTTCCTTGGCAAGGTCACATCAAAAGTTCGAACTTGCTGGAAAGGGGTACTGTTTGGACACGAGCGAGGAGTTACGAAGGTCACAGAAGAGGTCCGACCATGCTGGAGAGGATTGCTCTAAACCCAAGAGGAATAATTGAACAAGAGCCAAGGAGTGACGGAGCTTGAGGAGGTCAGGACAATATTTCTGGGGAAGCGACGGAAGGTTGTAGTTTTAGGGTTTTAAAAGGTTTCAGGTGTTAGATTAGTAAAATAGAGAGTTTAGGTATTAAATATATTAATATATAAGAATTATGTGATAGATATGTAAATCTCACTATTAAATTTTAGAATGTAAATATTTTTATTTTTGAATTCAAATATTGTCGTTGCTGAGTCTCAAGCTTAGAATCCAAAGAGTAAAAATTAGTCTAAAATTGAACCTTTTAATTCAAATATATTCCAAAGTTAATATTTTCACGTAAAAATATTCTAAAAATTTATATAAGATTGATATTAAAATTATATTAATCAAATATATAATTTCAACTTTAAAATGCTTAAAATATCATAATAGAAAGTTTCTCAAGTATTAATTTGAGATTTGATTGCCTAAAATTAATATAAAATTTACCATTTATACTAAAAAATTATATAAATTGAATCAAATCAAAATATATACGATATTAAAACAATATGATTAATATAATAAGAACATTATTAAATGAAATGAGCAGTAACTAATTTTTTTTGAAAATTTAATTATAAATATTTTAGAATCTGACAAATCTTGAGAAAAAGAATAATTATTTCCCGTTTTCTGTAAAAACATGAATTTATTCTGTGTTTTGTAAAGAAAATGTAAATAATTTTACCTTTATGCATTTTCTTCAAAAAACGTAAACGGAATTTCTAACCTGTTTTTGTTTCTTTATAATTTTTTTTTTTTAAAAAGCAGGCTCCATTTGCTTAAAAGCATATATTATGAGCTCCTATTTAAAATTTAGCTCTATATATATCAACGCTAATCAATTTAAAATCAATCAAATCAAACATCTTTAACAAGATATTCTACCTAATTAAAGGTGATGCTATTAAAGTTAAGCCGATAAAATACTAATCAATCTAAACTTATCTTGATCAGGCATCATCAACTCAAATATAATCAAACACTAATCAACTTTCATTTACTCAATTAAGATTAATTAACTTAAAATAACAAAATCAAAAGGTTAATCTATATTAAATCATTGTTTCTTATTATTATATTTCAATTCATTTTGATAAACAAATTATTGAGATATCAAATATTATGTCTTAATTAAGAGGTATTTACATACATAGTACACAATTCTCCTATATTTACATATCGGACACTGAAATTTTAATATTTACATAAATAACACCCTATTATTTAATATTACATTCAAAATGATACCGTCATTAATATTTTAAAGTAAAATACACTTTCTCATGCTTAAGAAAACTGTTATTTTTGTAAAATCAAAGTTTATGTGCTATATATGTAATTGCTTAAGAATTGTGTGCTATGTGTGTAAATTTCTCTTTAATCAAATGCAAATTTTAATATAAATCATCATAATAATTAAATCTTTCAAGGTGTTGAAATAAGTGAAATAAACATCAAAAATTATTTCAAAGAACAAAAATTTTCCAAATAATGTAATTTTAATAGAAATCACAGTCTTAATACAACAATTCTTATGATATCAAAATTATTTATACTATTGTCATTAAGTTGAGATTCATCTCCTACTCTCATTACTTGATGGTTACCTCCTCAATACTACTAATTCAACATATCTAATAGGAGAAACACTTTTAGCATACAACACTTCAACAACAAGAGTGAATCTACCCTTACCCTACACTAATAGCATCATTCATATAAGCGGAGCCAGGTGGGGCGACGAGACGGTGGAGATCGGAGAGGCTAAGCGAAGGCGGTGTGACGACGAAGCGGACGTTGGAGAGGTTGGTTGGCGCGTGGGAGATCTGCTCTTGGCTCGAATCGGTTGCCACAACGGAATCGAAGAGGGAGGAGAGAGAGGCGGCGGCTTGGCCGCTCCCCGTGCCGACGTCCCAGGCGAGGTGGCGGCTCGGAGCTTTGGAGGCGACGAAGCGGAAGAGCTCAGGTGGGTAGTTTGGTCGAATCGAGGCGTAAAACTGGACTTGATCGGCGTTACGATATAAATCGGCCATTTCCTTCTGTTTTTCTTAATTCCGTTGGTGCACGCGTTTTGCCCTCAGGCCTGAGGTTTATGCAATATGGGGGGAGGGAGCGGTGCCGTGCAGTGTTAAAATACATTATAGTGATATATGAAAATGATGTTCTCACGTATATTAAAAATTCTGAGATGAATAAATGATCATTTTTTTTAATTAAGTATCATTAGAATCTGAATTAGATAATTAAGTATTAATAAAAAAATTTAAAAATAGATATAATCGCCTAATTAGTGGACGATTGGCTATGCCACGTCGGTTACGATATGGCGTGGCGTCGCGTGAATATTCGATGGCTTAATAGCGGCTGATAAGCGGCGGCGGCATTACGAAGCATCCACTAATTGGCGTTATTCTCAAACCGTCGCCCACTATTAATACGCCTTCGATAGCAAGCCCATTAGTAGGCGGCCCCGACATATTATTAGGGCCGATAGGCCGTCTCTATCTCTCTGTTTTGCTCGATTATTGCGCTTCCTTCGCCAGAGCTCCAACCAAACTCACCGCACCGAACGGTCCTCCCCTCTCGGAACTTCCCGCCCCCGATAGGTCACCGCATTCGCCTTGTCCGTGTCGATAGAAACTTTTGTTTTCCGGCGACCACTTTGACGCTATTTAACTACTTCTCTCTCACATTTACTAGCCGTTGGAAGTGAACTTTAGCTTTCGGCGACGATTCCTGTAGCTCCATTTCATTTGAGGAAAATTCTCTTTGGCGGATTCTACATTTTTTAGCGTACATCCCCGTTGTTCTTCATAAACACACAGTAAATCACTTTATTTATCAATTTATTTAGGTGTTAAGTAGTTAAAAGTAGTATTAATTAGGGTGTCGGTTAATATAAATTTGTCATTATTCATATAACTTGTTTTGCAAGAATGAATAGATAATTTATTTCACTGATTCTTTTCTATGGAAGGAGTATCGATGAGCAATTCACCAAGTTATGTGGGAGGTCGAATCATCCGGTTAAGGTTCCGTCACACACCTGGAATTGAAGCAACAAATTATGAGAAGCTTGCACATTGATCCAGAGCGCCACACCTCAACAGTCGTTATCCGGTGGGTAGCGTATTAGCGTCGTAATATCGGCGATGATGTTTGTGAAGTTACACGAAGCTTCCGTGATATTATGTTGTATGTCGAAGTGGAAGATGTTAATATTGCATCCACATCAGCTGAGCCGGTAGTAAGGTCAGTAGATATACCGCTAACAAATACACAGGATCACCTCCGGGGATACAACGCGGCTTTGATGGGTTGATTCCCAGGTAGTATATCGTCAAAATTTATCTGATTATACTTGTAATAATTAATATGATAATTTGTTGCTCAACTTATAAGTTATGTGGCGGTGGCGATCGTCACCCTTGGATGAACCGTATGTGCCTTAAGTCTTTGCGGTCGAGGATGAGTATCGACATAGCCTTGCTGGGCCACCATCATGCGTGATCATCCCATGCACACATTAAGGGGACAGTTGTCACACGGTTTAGAGTTTAGGACAGTATATTTTTGTGTTAGTACTATGTTTTATTTATCTGTTTCATTACAAACTTATGAGTCTTGTACACGTTAAATTTGGTTATGTCATAATGAACTTCTTATTATTTGTTAATTTCTGAAATGAATTGGTTAACTTCAGTATAATTTATTAATTTTTGTCTCTTTAATAGTTTTATGATGATTGAAAGAAATCACTTTTTTATAAATATTGTCTATAAATTGATTGAATGAATATATAGATTCATGGCCCCATAAGTTTTTTAAGGAAAAAAATTAATATAAAGGGTGGTGTTGGAGAAAAACTAATGGAATCAATTTATTTTGAGTTCATTTATAATGAAAATATGATTATATATGAGTTCATTTTGGAGGAAAGCCAAGTCGTGCTGTGGAAGGATCAAACTCCAGCCTAATGAGTGGGACTCATACTTGCTTTAGCTCGGCGGCCACTTCTGCTTCAAAGTTACAAACATCAGAAGAATACCGATTTTTTTCGTTACTTATTTCACATCTTTAAAAAAATTACTCAGGAGCCAGTCACCCAATTAGTGGCCGATTAGCTCCTACAGCCGATTAGTGAGCGTATCAATTTTATGAGACGCGGCATCGTGAACCGAGCATTGCGTGTAATACTATATTCTTAAATTTTTTTTTATTAATACTTAATTATCTAATTCAGATTCTAATAATACTTAGTTTAAAAAAATTGTCCGAATAAATTATATTTTCAAATGTGACATAGCAGAATATCGATGACTATAAAAATGAAATTAAAATTTATTTTTTTAAAGAAATAAATTATAATATTTATTAGATTGATTTATATAATAATATTTTTTACAATAGTTCTATCCCTATTTTTTTTTAATTACTACAGTTGCTTCCTAAGATTGACAAGAGGAGACGCATTAACCTCAAAATTAAAAAGTTAAAATGACATCTTATAATCATTTGATTAGATAAAGTATATATATATATATATATATATTGGAGGATCTAAATATAAAATATTCAAAATTTAACTATTTTTCTATTTCACATATAAAATATGACACTTATTTAGCACTCAAAATCTATTATCTCAAATATAATATTATAAATACATAACTCTAGATGTCTTTTAGTATTATGATTGAAATTTTATCAAAAATTTCAAACTTTGATGTATGCATAAGAGCATTTTGAAAAAAGTGATCCAAAAAAATGATATGATAAAATAGTGAGGCCATTAGGTCAAAAATATTATCTCTATAGTTAAAATTTTGGGCTATTACATACATCCCTTCAATAAGTCATGAAACTCTTCCAACAAAAAAAAAATCAAACAATTCTTTTAATGAGAATTCATGATGTTAATGAAAAATTTTGATCTTGGATAGAAAAAAATTGCTAGCAGAGTATGGCCTATGGGGTTTTGCTCTCTTTCCTGTTGACCTCCGTATCTATCTCATAAATTGAAATGAGTGAATATTATAAGATTGATATATAACAAAAGACAATATCATGTGAAGCAAACTCAAAATACCTCAATTGTGGCTGGAATCATTTAAAATATTGCACCGATAAAATAATGCAAATTCAACTGTTTAAAGCAAATTCTCTTTATTTTCTATTCGTATTGCTATCTAAGCTTCATTTTCGGGTAAATAAAATGGAACACTAGATTTTATCACCTGTTTAAAGCTAAGCACAATTATTACCTTCGCAATAAGGTTATCTCTTTTAAGTTTCATCAAATCAGAAATTTTATTAGACTGCATGACAAGAAAGGAGATGGAAAATGTGGTCTGGAGTTTAGTGAAGGCAAAAATTTAAATGGTTGAATGTATAGAAATAGAAAAAAAAGGAAAGCTGTTATCTTACTGGTTTCGATCCATTGTCATCCCTAAGGGTATCATCAAATGTATCTGCTCCTTCACAGCCAATTTCATTTTCCATGCCGGGGAGACTAAAAAACTACATACTTTATCTTGGGAGAAAACTACTCTCCCTAGAGAGAAGGGAGGTATTGGACTCATTTTAGTCTCCTCTCTAAACTTGATTTGCAAACTTAAAATTCTTTGGAAAATCCTTCAAGGTGTCTCCTTGTTTGCAATGTGGAGCCACATGAAATATGGATCCATCTGGAAGTCTTCTCCTTGCAAAGCCTCTCAACTTTGGAAATCTCTAATACCTATTGCTGCTAGATTCAAGGACAAATTCAACTTTACAATTGGGAATGGGAAGCATCTATCACTTTTTTATGACCCCTGGTGTGGCAACTCCTCTCTCATATATATTCTGGGACCTAATGGCCCTCAGTTCTTGGGTTTGCCGGCTCATGCTAAGCTTAGTACTATTATGCTTAATGGTAGTTGGAATATGCTCTTCTCTGTGCTTATCTATGCAAAAAATTATCTCTACGAAGATCATGGGTAATGAAGATGTTATTGCTTGGTGTAATATTAGTAACCCTGTCAATAAAGATTACAGGAAAGTTGTTTTCGATTGCTTCCCTGATATAAGTTGGAGTAATGGAATATGGTTCAAAGGGCATGCCATTAACTATGCATTATACTGTTGGCTTGCTTTCAAGGAGGGGCTAAAACTTCGGATAAACTGGCTAAAAGAGGGTTGTGATCTACCTTAATGTGTTGTTTATGCAATTCTCTACCAGAATCTCACATTCATTTGTTCTTCGAATGTCCTTTCTCCATGAATCTGGTACGTAACCTCATCCCAAATGACCATTTTTTCCTCATGCAGGCTCCTTTACAGCAAATTCTTAGTTATGTGGATGATTCTACCAATTTGGCTTTGAAAAGACTTCACTATTTGATTACTGCTGTAATGGTTTATATCTTATGGAGAGAGAGAAACACAAGAGTATTTACCTCTACTGCTACATCGCCAGCTTCTCTATCCTTGTCGATTAAGGAGAGAGTCTCTGCCAAAATGAAAAAGTGAAAATTCAAAGATACTTGGCCCTCTAATGTGCTGGATATGTTGAAAAAATGGAGGGACTTTGAACCTCCATAGATCTTTTTGATTTTGTTGTCTGCTCTCTCTCCCCCTCCCCTCTCTGGTTATGTATGCTGGGATATTTCTGGGAAGATGATGACCTATTTGGATAAGTGTTTGTGTTGGAGATCGGTTTGGATGGCCTTCTCAGAAACCTGGACCACTAATCATGTCCCTCTAAGAGTTTATTATCCATTGGATTCTGTTATCCTCTATGATGATTTTTGGGCGCCTGAAATAATTGGCACTGGTTGGTCTGAGTCCTGTGTGTTTTCTCTGAACTTAGGACCCTTTTGATTATCTGATTTCATCTACCATACTTGCGTGTATGGATCTTGCTTTCTCCTTGTGAATGTTATTAGTCTCCCATTTTGTTTTTTTGTTACATGTAACCACTTTACCATTTTGGAATTAAAATTGGGCTATGCCCTCAATTCTTCCAAAAAAAAGTACCTGTACGATCTTTTCTTGGCACGACGAGAAAATTTGTATATCTTTTGTGTTGGTATTTGAAGACCTCATACACACCTTTCTTGGCGCAGTGGGGAAGATAAAGTTTCAAGCCGTGATTTATATCATCCATACTCGCCTTTCTTAGCGTGGTGGGCAGGCCCAGTACCACGAAGTAGCCTCTTACATGGAGACAACGTTGGGATACCGTTGAAATTCTATCAAAATTTTGTCAGAATTACACACTTATAAAAGACTTAAATTTAATTGATTGGACTCAAACAGGGCTTATGCATGACTTAAATGTAACTTGGGATCACACCAATTAAATTTAATTGAGTTTGATTCGAGTCCAAATCGAGTTAATCGACTTTTGTGGAACTTGAAA
Organism: Cymbidium sinense; assembly: GCA_021442155.1. NCBI lineage: Eukaryota > Viridiplantae > Streptophyta > Magnoliopsida > Asparagales > Orchidaceae > Cymbidium > Cymbidium sinense. The sequence continues at coordinate 615,166 of CM038217.1, forward strand.
AAAGACTAATTAAGAACACTCTTAAAATGCAAAATGAGCTAAAAAAATTTAATTCATAAGTGAACTTAAACTTAAGACTAAACTATAACTAAACTCAAGGTTAGAAAACTTAAGATTTCTGATGTCAAAATAAAGTTGTCAAAATATAAAGAAGAACTTGCAGGAGTCTTAAAAAAAGACTTGAGATTCTCTTCCAGACCATGAACAGAGCCTCCTCGCACTAAGACCCTCAGAATACTCAAATGAACTGAATGAATTGGAATGAAATGAACTAAAATAATATGTATATTTATAGGTGAAGAATGTACCTTGGGAGATCTATTGAATAATATTTAAATTATATAAAGATGAAGATCACCACCCACAGACATATTTAAATCATTTAAAGATGAAAATCACCGCCCACAGGTGTATTTAAATCATATAAAGATAAAAATTGCCGCCCACAAGCATATTTAAATCATATACATAAGAACTTCACCTCCTATATAAAGTCAAAATTTGAAATGACATTTATCATTTGCATCTAATGTGGAATCTTTCTTCTAAGGCAAGAATAAAGAAAGTTTAATTGGGCACCCAATTTGCATAATCACCATGGAAATGCACCACATTAATGCTAGTAAATAGAAGGCGATACTAAACTAATTTCTGCACGAATTATAGAGCTTCCTTCAATCAAATAATTATAAATTTTCATTCTAATTATAACTTTCAAAATCAATAATTTCATTAATTAGATGAAATTATCTAAGCTAAAAAATGTCTGCATGTGCTCGAATATAGGGATTTAGAGTGTAAATTTTAATATATGAAAAGGCTACATAGGCTAAGTTCAGATTAAATAAAAATACAAAATTAATCTCATAATTCAGAAATAAAAATTATTTATATTCTTAAACCACTCGCATGGGCCCCGACACTATGTTGAATGCTTAAACTGTCTGAGGATGCTGCGCGAGTTGATTTTCGGTTGAGTCTTAGGACCGGGTCCAGGTTAACAAAACTTAAAAATACAATAATAATATTATAAGAATTTCAACTTAGTAAAATATTTAAGAAGTTAATTTTATCATATGAAAGAAGATCTGGTCCTTTATTATTGAATTAATAGAGTCGACAGCATCTGGAATAGCAAAATAATACATCTTCTCCAATGATGATTAAGTTGATTGTAAATATCAATCAGAGGGGTCATTATTTTCAAAATATCCAAGCTATTTATATTCAATAATCTCAAATTCAAAATTCTCAAAGTATAAATCTAGATCTGATCCTCTATGGTTAAATTAATATAGTTGATATAATTTGAAATGATAAACTAAATGATCAAGCAGATTTACAGACCCCGATGATGGCTATGTTGAATAGAGATTTCAACCGAAGGGATATCACCATCAAGTTATATTCAAGATTCAATATCAAACCAGATAAATTCAATTTTCATGCAAATACAACAAAAAAATTATAAAATAATCTTAATATAAATAACTAAATGAAAGTCATCAACCTAAAAAAAATTAAAGCAAAATTAAATCCATCCACCTTCCGTAATTTAAAAAACTCTAGCTCAGAGAGGAGTCATTGTCAAGTCAAGTGTATTTCTATATTCACTCTCAATCAATCTCATGTTAGTAAGGATATGGCCCGTGTCCTTTGATCACGTGGTTTGGTTAGTATGCTCAACATATGATGCAGCTATGACCAGAGTCCTCTGATAGGATGGTTGCTGCCAAATGACACCATTATATTACGGTCATGACTGTGGCCCGCATGCTCCCCAATGGCTCTGTACCTTGAGTTGTGAACTATAGAGTGCACTTGATGGGGCAAAAGTCCTCTATGAGCTAAGGTGGATTTAAGCTTATCTTCTTAGACAAACACTACCTTGGGTCTACAAGGTCTCCTTAGACGATGCAACCCATGGCTGCTGACAAGGATCCTTTTGTTAGGTTGGGTCTACTACTTCCTCTGACTAAGTAGACTAAAGATCCACGACAACCCGAGATGACAGAATCATGGGATTTTGATCGAGTGCATCATCATTCCCCCAACCATCCGCTTTAAGTTAAATAAGGATGAATTTCATAAACCTAAATTCCAAAACTCCACACGCTGCTACTATACGCTACACATTTAGCGATATAATGACTAGCTTAATTAAAAGTTCTCTCTCAACATTGGGAGGGGTAATTAACTATAGGTGCTTGCACCTATAGGAAACCTAGAACCAGATCTAGAGTTCTCACAAAATGAGGGCAAAATCTCTAGGTAGTGTCATATTTACTATTTGATCTACCTTTTGAGAATTTCACCGACACTTTAATCCACTCTCTTAATTAAGAGGTTGGTGGCAAATTTTTGGAGCCCACATTCCGACCTCCTTGGTCCGAGCGACATCCTGGTTTTGATCTCCCAGTGTTGTGGGTTGCGTTCTTGTTCCTTGACCTCTCCTCTTTCCTCCCCCCCCTCTTCCTTCTTTCTATTACGGTTGATCAAGCTTATTCTTCCAACTCGCTTCTTTCTTCCTCTACCCCTAGCTTTATTTTGGGTGCTTCACTCATGACTCACAGACCAGTGTTCCACCTATGTCTTGCAACTGGAAAGATCTACTGATTTCTCAGAATGAAAAAAGTTGATCGGTCTCTCTCATCTCTCTCTCTCTCTCTCTCTCTCTCTCTCTCTCTCTCTCTCTCTCTCTCTCTCTCTCTCTCTATCTCTGATGAAGTGTGCTTTTCTGAAAATGAGCTTAAAGAAGGTCAAAAGGATTGGGATCTCTCTTTGGTAGGTCATGCCAATGGGAAATGCCCATTCTATGGTTCTCTCCTCTTGGCTAAAAACAAGAAGTGGAGATTCAAAGATAGTATAGATCTGTTATCCTTAGAAGGGGATTTCTTTCTTTTTAAGTTCTCATGCCAAAAAGATTTTGATTTAGTTTGGGATCATGGCCCTTGATTTCTCAACGTCAGACCTTTCATTTTGCAAAAATGTTCATGAGATTTCAGACCATCTAAGGAACATATATCTGACATTCCTCTCTAGATTAAATTGTTGAATTTCCCATTATATTGCTAGAATGATTTAGGATTCTCTAAGGTAGCTAGCATGGTGGGCATTATGCTTACTATAGACAATCTCACTACATCCAAATAAAGGATCAGCTTTGCTAGATTTTGTGTTCAGATCACCTCTTCTTTGCCATTGTTGAGTTCGGTCTCACTTAACTTGAATGGTCAAAAGTTTCAGGAGGAGATTATCTACGATTGAAAACCTAAGTCTGTTCCAATGTTCTTAATTCTCTCATGAACCTCTTGCCCTCTAAATCTTGCTAAAAGGCCAGCTACTAGGGACAGGAGTCATAGTAGATCACCTTGATAACCTCTTAAAGCTCACCCATCTAACATTTCTATTGGTACTATTACATCTTCAACACAAGAGAATCTGCATTCTAGCCTCTCCATCCCACCTAATGCTAATTCATTGGATCAGGACCCTTACTCCAGGTCACCGATTAATGACCTAAACTAGCTGTGGGCTTTTTTTTCCCCTTTGGAAGAGATTCTGGATCCCACTACTAATATAATTTCTACTAGTGGTTGCGGTGTTTATTTTTGGATGTGTATGAGGAGTGAGCTGAACCACACAAATCATAGCGGGTACTTATTGAAGTGATTAGATATGACATTGATGTATGATGTACTATCTCAAAAGATAGATGCATCACCCTTCAATGGACCTAATCACTTAATAAAGACTCGTACGATATTATGAGTCTTCAAATATACCAGAAAATTTTCCATTGCTTTATATGGATGAATAAAGTAGGGTTTATATTAAACCGGGTTCTAAAGTTCCCTATGGAGGTAAGGCTCCATAGTTAATTATATCCTAAGAAAGTTGAATTCCTCAGGAATACTCTCGATTAAAGTAGACAATGATTATCTCCAAAGATTTTAAAGCTAGACCATCAAAGGATTGGTTATGTTTAGAAAATCAATTGGGAAATTTTAAATGGAGAGACTTATTTTTAGAATCCAAAGGAAATGAGTAGGGAATGTTCATGATACTAGAAATCCTAGTGAACATTATAATCTATCCTATAGCTGGGCTTTATACATTTGAAGTCGAAGAGAATTATTTTATTTGAGTTGAAATTTTATTAGATTACTAAGGCTTATAACCTAACAATACAAGATTATGGAAATGCCTAAGAGGTGATGATTTATGCTTGTAGCCTGAAGGAAATAGCTACCTCAGATCCTAAATCTATGGAGCATTAGCATAAGCTAAAGTGCGACCTAAATCTAAGAGAAAGATGGGCATGAGGTTTACCTCCACAAGAGAAGATAAACTGCCTGACTGCTGAGCTTACAACTGCCTGGAGTGGCCGCCAACTAACTCCTCCTATCCTTTAAATCTATATAGGCAAGTCTTATGAATTTACAAGGTAGTTGGGCTATTATTAATTTGGAAAGAGACTAAAAGTCCTTAAACCCACTCCCTATGAGACTAGAGCATGAGTGGTATGAGTAATGGCTTAATCTAATGAAAATTTTTTTTATGGTTTTATTCCAATTTTGACACTTCATTTTGGCAAAGGCTTTAGGATTTTGATGCTTATATGCATGATAGAATAAGATTGTTTTCTAAATTAGTGAGAAGGTATTTTTTCACTGGGATGCTCACATGTTAAGCATTCCCCTATCATGCAAGGATGGAAATCTAGTATATTCAAGAATGAAATAATATGATATGCATGTTGTGAGGCATTCAACCATTCAGCTAAGGGGTTGTTAAATCTTTTAATTATCTTATTTAATACCTAGGCTTTATGGTGAGGTTATGAATTATTTAAAACTTTACTTATGAGTTGTAGTTGGGTAGAAAATTTATTTTTTTCTAAGAGCCTAATCGCATCCATGTCACACATTAAAGCATTAATCATTTAAGAACATATGAAAAGCATGACATTTCTAATGCAAAAACTTAACATAATATCAATCAATTTTATAGCTACTGTAAAAGAATAACAGGATGGTATGATCGGGTACCGCCATACAACTCGAAAAGAAAAGATGGGTAGCCGAGCTCTAGCCTTATCTAACCCAGAATATTAAAGAATAATTATAATTTATAAATAAATAAGTGATATGGGGGATCTTCAAGTCTTCATGTCTTCATGCCTCATTCATTTCCTCTTTTCCCTTTAATTTGGTGGACTCCAAGGCATCACATGGCACCCCAGGATAAAGCCTTCTAGCCAATACTCATCTTAATCCCCCATAACACTAATCTTAATTCCTAATACAAAATTATATTAAAAATTGAAAAAGTAAATCTAACTACACCTGTAAAACAGAGGTTAGCGAAGCATATATACATTGCCAAGCAGTTATATTTATAATTTAGACTTAACACCCTACACATGGGTAACCAAGCCCACCTATCCTAACTTAGATTATGCTTAGGGATTTAAGCAATCTACAAAGAGTATTTATATTTATTTGTAAGCAAACCCCTTAAGCACAATCCCCTCTAAAAAATATAATTAGGCTAATATTGACCTAACATCCAGTCTACTAAGCATACACCCTAACATCCAGTCTAAAATAATATATCAGAAAATAAAACATACATCACACTATGCACCATCCTAACATAAAGCAAAAAGTGGTGACTTAATTCTAATGTGTGTGTTAAAGCTTGTGTAGTGCATCTTACTAGGCATTAGAGTTGTAGTTTTCTATGTGTAGAAAGATTTAATTTAACATGAAGGGTTGATTTCACTTGAAGTTATTTAATTAATATGAGATTTTAATTTGTATTTTGTTTATTTAATTCGATTACACTTAGCAACTAAGTGTTATAAAAAGAAGAAAGTGGTTTGTCCTCTTTCATCCCTACCTTAAGCCACTTTCTAAAACATATTAATTTAATCTAGTTCTCTTTATTGAATGGCTTATTACACATTTTAAATTAATCCTAAGTTTAGATTCAATTTAAATAATTCTATCCAATATGAAAGACATCTTAAGATTAATCTAATTAAATTACTATCACATGACACATTTTAAATCATTCCTTTCCACCACATGTAATATGCATACGATTTAATCCTAAATGTATCTATGCATGCAACATGTTTTGGCACACTTATATGATGAATGTATGTATATGTGAAGTTTATATCATTTTGTGTGATTGAATTATTTAATCATATTAGTTTAAAGCTCTATTTAAATTCTTATACAAAAATACATAGGGATAAAATTAAATGAGTACATGTCATTGTTAACCAGGGAAGTGAGGTAATCAAATGACCTCCTTGGGGCTAACTAAAGCCTTGTATTCCTGAGATGTACAAACTATATACCCATTTGCATTTAAACATATGTAAATTTTTATGCATGAATATGAGAAAGAAAGCTCCAAATCTCATGACAAACTAATTCAATCACTTAGCGAATTACGAATGCATGTATCTTTGATAAAAGAAATAGGGTTCTAATTTCATAATTAAATACACATAAATATATATAAGAGACATAAGCTAGTGCTTGCTATTGTCAATCAGGAAAGTGAGATAATTAAATGACCTCCTTGGGGCTATTTAAAGTTTCATATTCCCTGGATGTCCAGATTAAATATTTTCTATTCTCAAATACATATGGATGTATACATAAATAAGGGAATGAAAACCATGCAAAGATTGTATTTCTTTTGATGGAGTTATTTAGGTACATGATTTAAAGCTTTATCTAAATTCTTATGTTAAAGATACATAAGAATAAAATCAAACGAGTACGTGCTATTGTTTAAACCAGGGAAGTGAGGTAATCAAATAACCTATTTGGAGCTACTTAAAGCCTTGTATTTCTGGGATGTCCAGGCTATAGACCCATTAAATTCATACATATGTAAATCAACATGTGAATAAAGGAAAGAGACTTTAATTCATACATTTAAGATATAATCACATACATCTCTTATGTATTTATAACTAACATCACAACATATGTTATTTTTCATTTATAAGCTTTTGAAAAACATATTTGGATTTAGTAGTGATAATAGCCACACATATAATAAATTAAATCAACACATGCAAGCTCAACATAAATGAAACTTCATTTGATTTAATTAATTTTGAAAAGAGATGTGATGTAAGACAAGAGTGCCTTTTATGATATGATCTTCATTACACCGATAATTCTTAAATCATCACAAAAGAATAATAATAAATGCACAGTACTATTGAGCACATTCATAATATTATGAATTTAGTGAAGTTAAAAAGATTTTGATTAAAGTTATGTTAACCAAACTAGAGATCTGAATCTTATAAATGTAAAGAAATAATTGAAAAGTTATTAACGATCTAACCTGTAGTGGATTTAAAATAACCAACAAAGAAGCGGGGATAAATTGAAGTTGCCCTCTATAAATAGTTCATCGTTGTGGAGATCACGTTTCTTCCTTAGAAGTCCTTCTCTAATGGTTGTCAGCTAACACACTCAAGTAGTCCGTCACTCAGGAGGAAAGCACATAAAAGAATAGTAAAAGAAATTTAAGAAGATAACTTTTATTCCAAATCTAAGTGCTAAGCATTACAAGAGCCTCCCTACTTATAGGATTGCAAGAGAGAGTTAAGAATACTCAAACCTAACTCCAAACTCAAACCTAACACCATCATAACTACACCTACCATCACCTACTACCAAACCTACCACTCATTTCATACCTACCCAAAATGTCATACCTACTACAATAACTCATGGGCCATGACATAAGAATAGCCCAATACATATAAGCTCAAGACATATACAAAATATAAAAGACCAATAATACATAACTTAAATTATAATAAAGGCTGATGCCCTGCATCAGCACTCCCGACTTTAAAGGATTCTCCTCTGGAGAATAAAAATCTAGGTACTCTTGTAATAATTGTGAGTCCGGTTGATGTAACTCATCAAATGTAAGCCATGAATTTTCAAGTGGAGAAAGACCTTTCCAACTAACAAGAAACCTTTGAGTGCCTCCATCTGATGTGATGATAATATGGTATTCTAAAATTGCATCTGGACAATGTGATCTTAAGCGACGAGATGGTAAAGGATTTGGTGATGAAGTATTAACCTGCATGTTAGTACTATTTATAGAGGGAATAGTATTATCAGTGGCTTGCTCATGGCATAACTTTAAATTTGATACATTGAATAATGGAGAAATTTCAGTATTCATTGGAAGATCTATTTCATAAGCATTATCATTTATCTTCCTTACAACTTTATAAGGACCAGATCTCTTGAGAGTTAATTTCTTAAGAGTTCTAGTTGAAAGTCACTCAGGTCTAACTTTAACAAGAACCAAATCTCCCTCATTAAATTTTATATATCTTCTATGTGCATCAGCATTAGCTTTATATTTATCATAACTCAGAGTAAGTTTTTGTTAAATTTCACGATGTAGATCATGCATGCTTTGTGCAAATGAAGATGCAAATGCACTAAACCTATATGTTACAGGAAATTTAACAAGTCCAGTTGGTTTTCTTGGATCATAACCAGTCATAATATGAAAAGGACTCATACCGATTGACCTATTAATTGAACAATTTTAAGAAAACTATGCAGTAGGAAGAACTAGGTCCCAACTAGTAGTATGATTGGTCACTAAACACCTAAGTGAATTTCCTAAGCTTTTATTAACAACTTTAGTTTGTCCATCTATTTGAGGGTGGTAAGCTGTAGAAAATAAGAGTTTTGTGCCAAGATTTTTCCATAAAGTTTTCCAAAAATAGCTCATAAATCTTACATCATGATCAGACACAATTGTCTTAGGAAGTCCATGTAAGCAAACTATCTCACAAAAGAAAATAGTCACTATATGTGATGCATCTGATGTCTTATAACATGGAAAGAAGTGTGCCATTTTAGAAAATTGGTCAACAACTACTAAGATAGAGTCAAAATGTTGTACAGTGCGAGGTAATCCTAAGAAGAAGTCCATATTAAGATCTTCCCATAGTTTGTGGGGAATTGGGAGTGGAATGTATAGACCATAATTTTGTTTTCCACTTTTTACTACTTGGAAAGTATGACATTGGGCAATGATATGAGCAACATCTTTCTTAAGACTAAGCCAAAAGGACCTATCCTCCATCATGGTTATTATCTTATCATGATCGAAATGACCAGTCACACCTCCTAAATGAATTTCCTCAATAAGAAAATATTGAAGTGATGAATCTGGGATACATAGTTGTGTGCCATGAAAGAGATATCCATCTCGTATTTGATATCCAGGACTATTAATTGAAACATCAAATTTCAAAGATTCAAAAATTTGTTAAAAATCTTTACAATTAGGATAATCATCTTTAACCTTTTCAAATCTAGTAACATTCACACTCATAGTAATTAATAAGGTACATATTCTATTTAGAGCATCTGCTACTTTATTCTCGACACCAAATTTATGTTTAAGAACAAATGTATATTATTGAAGAAATTGAACCCATTTTGCATGACGAGAACTAAGTTTCTTTTGGGTGTTTAGATACTTAAGCACTTCATGATCAGAATAAAGTATAAATTCTTGTGAAAGAAGATAATGTCACTAATAACATAAAGTTTGGATGACAACATACAACTCACGATCATACGTAGAATATCGTTAACATTCTTCATTTAATTTTTCACTAAAGAAAGTAATAGGATGACCTTCTTGTTTGAAAATAACTCTAATACCAACTCTAAAAGCATCACATGATACCTCAAAAATTTTATCAAAATTTGGCAATTTTAATATCGATGGACTTGTTAAAAGTTCTTTAATTTTAAAGAAGGCATCAGCAGCTGCCTTTGTTTAGACAAAGTCTCCCTTTTTAAGACATTGAGTTATTGGTGCCATAATAGTGCTAAATACATGAATAAACCTTCGATAAAATGTGGCTAACCCATGAAAACTATGTACATCATGAATTATCGTAAGTACGCCTGAATAGTCCTTATCCTTTTTCTGGACCGAGAGATGCCATCACAAGAAACAATGAATCCTAAGAAGATTATCAAGATCATAAATGAGCATTTTTAAGTGAACATATAGTCTTTCTTCACGGCACTTCAAAGACTTCTGTCGATCCATCTTAGTTTGACTAAAATTAAAATATCATCAAACTAAAAATTTTCCAATGAATGGTCAAAGATACGAGTCATCACCGTGATAAATGTACTTGAGCATTAGTCAATCCAAAAGGCATTACTAGCCATTCATACAAACCATCTTTTATCTTGAATGCTGCTTTCCATTCATCACCTTCTCTCATATAATTTGATGATATCCACTTCTAAGATCAATTTTAGAGAAAAATATTGATCCAAAGCCATCATATCTAACATGTCATCAAGTCTAGGTATGTGGAACCTATACCTAATAGTGATTTTATTTATAGCATGAATATTTACACACATACGCCAAGTACGATCTTTCTTTGGGGTAAGAAGAGCAGGCACTGCGCATGGAGATAAACTTTCCTTGATAAATCCTTTTGTTAATAAATCATCAACTTATTATTTTAGCTCTACATATTCATTTGGGTTCATATGATAATGTGGAAAATTTGGGAGTGATGATCCAGGAACTAGCTCTATGGCTTGTTGGATACTTCTTAATAGGGGAAGCTCACTAGGAAGTTCTTTGGGACAAATATCTTGATATTCCAATAAAAGTTTAGGTACTTCAGATGAGAATGATTTAACACAAGGTTGATTTTCAGAGGTTAGGACAACTAATGCAAATATGATATTCCCATTAATCTCTTGTTGAAATTGACGTTTATTAATAATATGTAGGGATTTTTTTTTCTATGAGAGGAGAAGAATTTTGGGGTTAAAGTGAAGTGACCTCTTTAGGCTTAGTTGGATTTAAGAAAATTCTCTTACCTTAAAAATTAAAAGCATATGTATTAGATCGCCCATAATTTGTGACATCCATATCAAAAAGCCAAGGTCTACCAAAAGTATATGAGCAACATCCAAGAACATCACACCAAATTTTATCACTATATTCTCATAATTGAATGGGTACAAGATAACGTTGAGATATAGAGATAGAGGTCTTATCTACCTAACAAACCTTATAAGTATGGGGACTCTTGTGAGCTTCATCCTAGCCAAAGTAGAGGTAGCAATAACATTCATGCAGCTGCCACTATCAATGATTAATTTACACATATTTTCACCACTCTTAAAATAAGTGTGGAAAATTGATGTGTGCCTCCAATCAATATTAGCTCATGGGGTAGCTAACACACAATGCATAACAACTATATGAGACTAATCTAATGCTTCTTCTGTATCACTAGCTTCTTCACAAGGGTCAACTGTAATTTGATTATCATTATTTTTATTTTTGTTGATCCTTATTTTCTTAATATAAGTGTAAGTTTTGATGAGGACAAGTACTTGCATAATGACCAATTTTACCACATGTAAAATAAGTAATGCTAGAAGTCTTAGAACTAGATGTTCCCACTAAAGCTTTTTTTTTTATTCACTAGGTCCTCTAGGAACTGCTAAGGTAGGAGGGGTAACACATGATTAAGAGTTATTTCCATATGAAGTTGTGAATCACTTATAAGGTTGTGATCTAAGATATTGTTCAATTTGAGTTGCCACTCAAAATGCATCCTCAAGAGAATAAATTTCTCAGGTTATCATTTCATTATGAATATCAGTTCATAACCCAGATCTAAATCTAGATATTATGGTGCGGGGATCCTCTCTAACATCATAATGGGACATCAATTCATCAAATCATGTCATATACTCAATAATAGTCAAAGATCCTTGTTTATGCGTAGTCATTTCATCTATAAGTTGATCATGAAAATTTAATGGTACATATTTTTACTTTAAAATTTCTTTCATCTCCTCCCAAGAAGCAATAGGTGGTTGTCCTAATCGTTGAAATTTTTGTGTGAGATTAATCCAATAAGTATTAGCATGGCTAGTTAGTTTCATACAGGTAAAATGAACTTGTATTTCTTCCGACATGGGCATCTAATCAAAATATTGGTCCATATCTACTAACCAATCTAAGAAAATTTTAGGATCAAGTTGACCATCAAAAGTAGGTGGATCAATTTTAAGCCTATGAATAACATCATCATCAGGTTCTCTAAGTGTACGTTGAGGGGCAACAAAACTAGATAATGGCTCTTCATAATGTCGAGGATAATGCTCAGAAGGAGTTCGATGAGCATAACCTTCATCTCATCTTAATTGTCTTCCTATTCGATGAGTTGGGTGTGGAAGTACCTCATTAAACTCACGATATTCATTAAAGTTATTCCTAGGGCGATAAGGAAGTCTAATAGGAGAATGTTTATGAGGAGGGAGAGGAAGAGAAATGACATCGACAGGATGACCTTCCCACTCTTCAAGTTGGTGTTCTAGGATTGGGTTACTTTTTGGTGAATGTGTTGTGAGCCTACTAACTTTTTGTTCTAAGGCTTCAAATATTTTTTGGAATTCATTATAGGTTTGTTGGCGCATAAGGGTAAGCTTTTCTATTTTTCTAGTAAAAATTCATAGGAATCATATTTTTTATCTAAATATTTATCTTGAAATTTAAGACTACTACGAGTTGACATGATGATATTCTTTTAAAATTTTAATATAAGAAAATATTTAATTTATTTTTTTTAAATATGCAATGTAATGAAATCAAAGACATGATTAAAAAAGTGAGTAAATGCCCTAATTAAATAAAAATTTTGTATATTTTATTTTAAATAATGAATTACAAGATTTCTCTAATGCAAAAATAAAACTCAATAGTAAACAAGATGTTCCCAAAGAAACATACTTGCTCTGATACCAACTATGATGTAGGACGAGAGTGCCTTGTATGATATGATATTTATTACATCGATAATTCTTAAATCTTCACAAAAGAATAATGATAAATGTACACTACTATTGAGCACATTCACAATATTATGAATTTAGTGAAGTTGAAAAGATTTTGATTAAAGTTATATTAACCATACTAGAGATCTGAATCTTATAAGTGCAAAGAAATAGCTGAAAAGTTATGAACGATCTAACCTATAGAAGATTTAAAATAACCAGCAGGGAAGCGGGATAAATTGAAGTCAACCTTTACAAACAACCTGTCATTATGGAGAGCACATTCCTTTATTAGAAGTCCTTCTTTAAGTGTTGTGAGCTCACACACTCAAGTAGTCCGTCACTCAGGAGGCAAGCACATAGAAGATTAGTTAAAGAAATTTAAGAAGATAACTTTTATTCCAAATCCAAGTGTCAATCAATACAAAGCCTCCCTATTTATAGGATTGAAAGTGAGTTAAGAATACTCAAACCTAACTCCAAACTCAAACCTAACACCATCATAACTACACCTAGCACCACCTACTACCAAACCTACTACCATTATCAAACCTACCACTCATTCCATACCTACCCAAAATGTCATACTTACTACAATAACTCATGGGCCATGACATAAGAATAGCCCAATACATATAAGCTCAAGACATATACAAAATATAAAAGCTCAATAATACAAAACTTAAATTATAACAAAAGGCCCAATACATGGATTTAAGCTTTATGATGATGACGTCGACGACGGTGATGATCATGCCCTGCATCAAGATGGATGTATGATTCAAGTGACATGCAATATTTAAAATGATTAGAAAAAAAATATAAACATAATATAGTTTCATTCAATCAAATTAATTCCTAACGATAATCATGTCAAATAACACTATTTAAAATAAACCAAAGTTCTTTTTCTATCATTTTAGTTTCAAGTTCAATTTGAATTGAGGAAAGAAAGAAGGAGTTTGCTAATCCTAACCCATCCCCATTTTTGTATGTTAATTTGGTTTAATGGAATATAATTAGTTTGATTTTATGGGTTAATTAAGTTATGGTATGAATTAAGTTCATTAGTTACCCCTTACTTATGTCACCTTAAAGTAATTAACTAAGCAATTATGAGCCAACATGATATGTGTAAAAAATAACTTTGTAATGATCTTAAGAAATGAAAGGGCCTAATGCAATTGGCTCATAACTATAAATTAATTGGATTAAGAAACTTAATTAAGTACTTTCATGATTTTTCCATACATGTGGGTTAACCATAATTTTCTTAAATATCTTAAGTTATTGAACACCTAAATATCTACCCATGAATTATTTAATTAGGTTCCTGATGTGATTTAACTTTTTAATTAAACTAATTAATCCTTAATTATTTTTTCTTGAAAAGTGGAAGGAACATAGGGAAAGGGATTAAGAAAGAGGTCCCAATCATACTCCATTAGTTCTCTCACTATTAGAAAATTATAAATGAGCACAATTAATCAATTAATCATTGTTCACATGCTTAATTAACCCTTTTAAGTTAAGAAGGTAATTAGGGCTTAATGAACTAATTTTTCTAATAAATTAACCTGCTAGTTTGGGTTCATATGGGATAAAGGGTTAACTTGGTCAAATGACTTAGTTGACTTGGTTTGACCTAATTTAAGGTAATTGATCATCCTAGGGTGATCAATGATCATGGTATGAGGTTTGGATGGGTTTGGTTCAATCCAATTTGGGTTGGATTAGAATTTGGTTCAAATAGATTCTTTGGGTTACTTTGGGTCAAGTGAACCTAAATGGGTCAATTGGCTTGGTTTTGATTTGATTAAGATTTAGTTTAATTTATATATGAGTTTAAGATTGAAATAGAAATTCAACTACAATTAATTTGGATTTCAATAAGTTTTGGTTCATTTGAAATTTTGAAGTCAAAAGGGCTAAGTTGGGATTGACTTGAGTTGATTTAAATTTAGCTTGATGATTGTAGATTTCATTTACATTTGGATAGATGATTGAAGGAATGATTGATTCAAAAGAATATTTGATTTTGGCTTGATTTAGATATGATTTGGCTAAGCCTAATGAATTAGCTCAAAAAAATTTAAATTGGGATTTGATTTGATTTTGGATTTGGTTTTGGTTATTTGAATGTAGAAATAATTTATATTTGGGAAGATAATTGAAGGAATAATTGATTTATAAAAAAAATTAGTTGAATTTGAAGTGATTTGAAGGAAAATTTGACTAAGCTCATGAAGAGTAGGCCCAAGAGCTTAGAAAATAATTTAGTTTGATTTAATTTTGATCATTAGAATGTGGCTTTAATTTATATTTGTAAATATGATTGAATATATAATTGATTAATGAGAAAATTAATTGATTTTGGGTTGATTTGGGTTAATATTGGGTTAAGCTCATGGAGCTAGGTCCATATGGCTTAAGAAGGGTCTTGACTTGACTTGATTTAGTTTTGATCATTTGAATGTAGATTTAATTTATATTTAGGAAGGTAATTGATAGAATAATTGATTTATGAAAAAATCAATTGATTTTGACTTGATTTGAATAGGATTTTGGCTAAGGTTATGAGAGAGGATCACATAGCTTAGGAGGGATTTGGAGCTTGGAATCGATCTTTGGTTTCAATCATTGGGAGTTGAATTTGGAATTGAATTTGATAAATGATTGAAGGGTTGAATTGATCTTGGAGAAAAATAATTAAATTTAAATTGAATTGGATTTGGCTAGGGCGAAGTCCATGGAATTCAATCATAAGTCTTAGGAAGAGTTTTGAGCTTAGATTTGAGGTTGAGATTGATTGTAGAATTTAGAAATTTGACTTTGAATTTGAATTTGGGGTTTGGTTTGAGAAGGATAACTTGGATTTGGTTTAGGCCATAGGATAGATAAATCTTTCTAAATCTTTAAGGCGTAACTTACTCCTATGACTAACCCTTCTAAGTCTCTAGGCTTAGGTTAAGTGCTCAACTAATCAGAAGAAGTGTCTTAAGGCTAAAGAACTGTTAGTGTCTATAAGAGTCCTAAATTTATGAAGAGGAGATTGAGAACTCACTCCAAAAGTAAGGTCAACAAAAAATAGGTGTGGTGTAACTAGGCACAACACATATTCGTATTGATCGACAATCAACACGTCGCATGTAAATGATCTATACTTAAACTTGAGAGGTAGATAAAATCACAATCTTAGTGCAATGCAACTCAGTTTATTCCATGGGTATAAGAGAGGAAAGAAGGAATCCACTGAGGATTGCATATACGAACCTTCCACTAGGGAAACAGCTTCGAGCTATCCGCTAGGGATAGAAATCTGAGTTCAAATATGTTTTGTGAGAAGAAGATCCACTAGGGATAAGATTCTATAATCCACAGGGGATTATGATCGAATTAATTTCATTTTGTTTTTATTTTAATTGATGTGGAGGCATATCCGCTAGAGATATGGGCTCGAATCTTCTAGGGATTGGGTGTGTGTACCTTCAACTAGGAAGCAGGTTTGGTCTATCTGCTGGGGATATGGGTTTGATTTTATTGATCTCATTTTTAGAATGAGCTCTCAACCCCTCCAGCTTAGACATATGACTCCTCTTAGACTTTAAGAGTTCCTCTGTCTTAAGACACATCTAGTGATTAGGTGGACACTCAACCTAGCCCTAGAGATTTAGAAGAGTTTAGCCATAGGATTAGGTCATGCCTTAGGGGTGTTAGTAAAATTTGCCAACCATTTAGCTTGAACCACTCCTATCTTTCTTTCATTCAAGTCAAACTTCAAATCCAAATCAACTCCATGTGACCAAAATCCATGATTGAAATCTATGATTGAAACCCATGATCAAAATCCATAAAAATTCCTAAGTCCAAATCTCTCTAAGTCCTTAATCTTCCCTTAAGGACTTAACTAAAATCATGACCAAAACCAATTCAAATCTTTGAGATTTTCTCATAATTCATTTATATTCTCATTTATATTCACATATATAAATGAAATATAAATTCAAGCCAATCGAACTAAACTCAAAATTCCAAATCAATTCATGAAATTTTCCTAAGTCCTTTAAGTTTCCCTTCATGAACTTATCCTAAATCTTGATCAAATCATTCCAAACTCATGGGATTTTCTCAAAACTCACTTATATTCTCATTTATATTCACATATATAAATGAAATAATCAAACCAAATTTCAAAATTCAAGCTCCAAACTCCAAATTTTTCTTAAGTCCTTTAAAATTCCCATTAATGGACTTAGCCCAAATCATGATCTCCCTTGAAATTTTCTCATGATCCATTTATATTCTCATTTATATTCACATATATAAATGAAATATAAATTCAAACAATCAAAATTGATTCTAAAAATCAAACTCACATCCACTCAAAATCCTACCTAAGCCTTTCAAGTCAAAATCTTGAACTTAGCCAAATCAAGTTTAATCAAGCCAAACTCTTGATTTTCCTTCATGATTCAATCAACCCAATCAAGAATCCAAATATAAATACAAACTCCAATCACTAAATTAAAATCCAATTCAAAAATTAAAGCCTAAATCCTTTCGTGTTCACCCTTTGAATATGAAATTATCAAATGGATCAAAATCCATTTGACTTCAAACCACTTACAAATGGATTTATATTTTAATCATAAGTCAAGATCACTCAAGCTCAAATCAAGATTTGACCAAGACATTTGACCCACTTAGGCTCACTTGACCCAAAGTAACCTAAAGTACCCTTATGAGCCAAATTATAATCCTAACCAAATTGGATTGAACCAAACTCATCTATGCCTCTCATCATGATCAACAATCATCATGGGATGAACAATCAACCAAATTGGGTCAAACCAAGTCAAACCTAAGGGTTTACCAAGTCAACACTTAGCCTAAAATGAAACCTAACATAACCAAATTCCACCATAAGCCAATTGATTGAAACCATTGATCTAAGTTCATTCATGACCTATGTTCAAACTTGACCAAGCCAACATTTGAGCCTAACCTAGCCCAATTGGTTACTTGACCCAACTTGACCCAACCTGATCTAAAAAGTCAAAATATGTTAAAACATAATCTAAGCCAAATTGATTGAAACCAATGGGCCAAGTTCATTCCAAATCACTTGTTGAACTTGACCAAAGCCTCAATTGGCCAACTAGACGTAACCTAGCCTAATTGACCTTAGACCTAACTTGACCTAAGGTCATGTTGAGCCAAATTTGAACTTAACAAAAATTGATTGGAAACAAAGATACCAATCCAATCCATATGACTAACCAAACCTAACCCTACCATTGACCTAGCCCAAATAGGTCAAATGGGTCAAATAGGTCAACTTGGCCCATTTGACCTAAATGAAGTCATATGAGCCAAATTTAAGCCTAACCCAAATTGAATCAAACCAAAGCCACCAAAATATTTCAAATGGTCAAATGAACTTGTTACCCAACCCTTGGTTTGATCCAATTTGACCAATTGGTCAACTTGGCTCAAGTTGACCCATTTTGACCTAAATGGGTCAACATGAGCCAAACTTTATCAAATAAATTCCAAATTTCATGAAACTTGGACAAACCTAGTTTCTCCACATATCCAAATTAAAAAATTAGCAAAATGACCCTTTTACCGCTAGGCCATCGAACAAATTTTGGCCTAATCTATGGGTAATTTGGTCATGCCCTCTTCATATCCACTTGATACCTTCTTAATACCTCAAGGGGACCTAATGAAGAGTGGTACACCCAACCCAATGGGTTTGGGTTAGCCTAAATGGAACCAAGGCCAAACCAAACCCCATGGGTCAAATTGGCTCATTCCAAATCCCTCCTCCACCCATTTTGATGCACATGGGAGGTTGGCAATCCTCTCAAGGCCTCAAACTGACCATGTGCCAACATCTAACAGTCTAAACAACCTTCCCATTATGGTCAATTAGATCAAAATGGCAAAAGAGGTGTTGGCCTCCCGATTGCCATAGTGGGATATATGATCCCCCTAATTCAATTCAAAACTATCCTTCCTCAATTCGATCATGCTCTACAGAGTATTGGGAAAGATCAGAGAGCCTTCGTAAGCATTCTAAGAGGGATTTGAATTTGAGATTTCTCAATTTTTTCCATTGAAAAACATGGGAGCTCATTTGAACTTCCAACTTTCTCCACACTAAAATCACTTGAATTCCTCTTGCACACTTCCTCTAAAGTCAATCCGAGCACACTCAAGCATCCATTTAAGTTCCCACAGCAAGGAGAGATTTAATTAGATCAAAGCTGTAAAGGAAGTGAAGTGGTGTTGATCTATAGAATAATTCACTCAATCCCAAGGCTTAAGAATTTCAACAGGGCTTCGTCTCCACTAGACAAAGCTACCTCAACGATTTCGAGCACCCTTGATCCCCTCTGGCGAGGTATGGAATTTTTTGACCACCTAGCATAGGAGGTGTTGGTCTTTTGTGAATGGAATTTTCAAGTCATGCAAATTCCATCATTGGATATGTTCCTTATTGGCTTTAGATGGTGTGGGTAAAGTTTTGTTTCAATCTGAGCTCAATCAAGCTCGAATCTTCCCCTATATCATGGACGATATCTATTGAGCCTAGGCGAAGAACTGGGGAGATCCTGGCCATCCATTTGCACCTTTTGGATGGACGGCAGAGATTATTCCCACGTTTAGAAATTCTTTTATCCCTCTTAAGACCGGTTGATCCCTAGCCGTCTGATCTTTGATCGGACGGTAGAGATCAAAGTGCATCCTGCCGCCGCCTTTTGGATTTGATGTTTATGTAAGCGGCTCACAGTGCAACGCGTGTAAAGCGTGCTGACCGCCGCTGCCACGTGTCGCGCTGTGAGCTGAGGGATTAGTTAGGGATTTTAATTAATGATTAATTAATCTCTTGATCTTCTAAAAATCATATCCTGTTCAATAAAATTCAAAAAAAATATGAAATAAATTTTTATTGAATGATAATTCAACCTAGAATATTTAAAAAATAATTTCAATAGATGTTGAATTGTTCTTTTCTCTGATTTTGGGTTTTGATGAAAATCTCATTTGGCTAATTACTTCTTAATAAATCCTCTGATTAATCCCAAACTTCTTGGGTATGTTTTAGGGGATGACCTCTACCTAAGGGTGTAAACGAGCCGAGCTCGAGCGAGCCAAGCTGTTGTTCGTATTCGGCTCATTTATTATTATTTTTGTTCGAAATTGGCTCGTGTTTGAAATAGCTCATTTATAGTCCGTTCGTGTTCGGCTCGAAAAAATATTCGTGTTCGTTTTAGGCTCGTGTTCGGCTCGAAATTGGCTCGATTTTATATTTTAATAATTTTTATTTTTTTATTTTAATTTAAAAATAATTATTAAAATCTTATATAGTGAAAAACTGAAATACTATTGACAAGAATTAAAACTAAAAAAATACAATTATACAAAATAATTATATACAATCAAAATTATTATTTTTACACTTAAAAAAAGCTTTGTTACACAAAAAAAAATTAAAATTAGAGATTCATTCAAAGATTCAAAAATCAAAATTATATATAGTTAAAATTTATTTTATTAAATTAAATGATTTTCAATCAGAGATTCAAAAATTATTTTTTTACACAAAATTGAACACAACTTCAAATACTAATTTATAGGCTAACAAAATTTACAAGATCATATATCATATATGCATATACAAATTTACAAATTCACAACTTACATAATTTACAAATTTACAGATTTACAGCTTTCTAAAATAAATTCAACCTAAAATTTTACATGATCATATACAACAATTTCAAAAAAAAATAAGAAAATAATGAAATTACAATTTCCAAATATCAATTTCTAATCAAATCAATTGCTTCAGCTTTAATGTTCAAGTTTTATAGTCTTCAAGCTTTCATATCCTCAAAGTCCAACCAATCTTGAATTTTCAAAACTATAATCTACACTTCATGTAAACAAAACTTGCAAAAAATTATAAAATAAATATTATGAGTGGGCTCAGAAACTAAAATAAATAATCATTGAAGCCGTCAATAGCTTGATGGATGTATGAATATTAAACATTCAAAAAAATGATAAAATGAAAGATTAATATTAATAAGATTAGGATCTTATAAAAAAAATAAAAATAAGTGTAGTATCTGTTCCAAATTGACAAAATAAAATCACAAAAAAAAAGTGTAGCATCTGTTCCAAAGAATCCAAACTATTAAGCTAAATATCATTGAATAAATGATAGACATTCAGAAAATTAACAAAATGTAATCACAAAAAATTTAATTAAATGTTTGGAAAATACATACAGCCAAATATCAAGCTAAGTTGCATCTCATACATCTATTTAGTTTTTTCATACATTAATGTGCAATATCACAAGTGATCTTACATAATAGTGTATCATTGACCAAGTGTAGCATCAAAAGATCTTATCATAGCCTAATAAGGATGCAAAGAACAAAACCAGCCAGCAAGTGTATAATGCACAGAGAACAAAACCAGCAAAATAGTAGGTAGTTCCAAAAGAAGAGAATAACATGTAAAAGGAACAAGAATAAGAAGGTTCAGATGATAAAACAAGCTTATGTAGCTATTTAGTAAAATTCTCTGGTATTAAGATTCTTAGTTATGGCCTTTGGTAGACGACCATTGGTCATACCGAACAATTTGGCGAGGTGAAGTGCAAAATTTTACAAATTTAGAGAACTAAAAAGAGAAAAATGTGTATATATGCCTCTTTAATCTTGATTAGTGCTACAAATAATCATAAAATCTAATCAAATGAGATCATCAAGTAGTCCTATAGATTGTAGATCAATATCATTAATCATAATTTGCCGCTACTTATAAAACTTTAGGAGCAGATAGAAAAGAGAGAATTCAAGAATACTAATTATACATGCTATCTATTCTTTTGGAGAAATGTTTTAAAAAAAGGCCCATGAACTCTCTTTCAAAAGGTCGACCTAGTAACTTGTTAGATGTCAAAATATTTCTATTTAATCATCTATTAGTAACTCATTACTCAAGGAAATAACGCAAAGCAATTCAACAGCAGATCGACCTTATCTTGCACATCGTAGGGAAAAAAACTAATTAGATAGAATTTTATTGACATAATCTAATTAGAACACAAAATCGTAGTCTACCGGTATTAGACAAATAAATTTAAAGAAACAAAATTGACCGGAGGATGATCAATTCTATCTTTGTCAAGACAAAGCGTAATATAAGAAAAATAGAAAAGCTTATGTAGCTATTTAGTAATTTGAGTGTGCTATATTTATTCCATAAAAATTATGAAACCCAAATAAAAATAAACTAAATGCATGGTGGCAGTCATATTTTGATTTTAACACTGAATAAAGTAAATGTTTAGAACTACATCCAACTTTATCCTTTCTGTTTATGGACTTGAAGAAGTCAAAACATTGTTGAAAGATGGTGCCATATTAAATAGGCAAGGCTTGAGTGAGAAAATAAATTCATGAGGAAGGAAAAACTTCAGAAAACCAATTTTTAGCAGGAACAAGGTAGTTAGAATTGAACAAAACACTCCCATCCTTCATGTTGATAAGAAAACCCTCAAAAAGCAACAGTCATAAACACTTTTCAGCCATAAAAATATCGAGAACATAGTAGATGTACAATATCAAATAGAATTACATTCCATTAAAGGTAATAAATATTTCTTTTCATCACTATAGATCAGATATCAAGCGGTATTAGCTCAAGCTCAAGTTCAAATAAATATTCTACCTTACCTGTAAAACCAACAAGATTCCTAAATATTTATGTTCCAACAGACTATCAATTGGAAAGACAATTTGCTATGCAAGGGCAATAAAATTGCTGCAAAATTGAAAGTTAAATCTTAAATAAAGAGGGTGTACTCTCCCCCTTAAATACAGAAGTGGTTTCTATAAAATACTCTCACACTGAAGATACTCTCTTCCTACTTCTCTTAGGGTTAACATCAGCACTAGTAGTCTCAAGTGTATGCTCCTCTGATTCAACTTGTTGTGAAGTACTTGGTATATCATTACCTACAACTAAATCATCACCACATGATGCAGATTGAGACTGATCAACATTAGACATGACTGCACACTAAATAACAAAAGAAAATATGAGTTAGGAATTAGGATCCACATTAGCAAAGAGGCCAACCTGAATCGGCAAGAGCAACTGAACTAGAATATGAGGAAAAGGGGTCTTACACATAACACATTCCATGTTTCCATTATTTCAGCATTACAGCCGTACAACATACAACATTACAACATACAACATGTTGTAAAAAATAGAACATCCATACAGAATTACAGATACTGAGATACAGGATACAACATTACAGCATACAACATACAACATTACAACCATAGTAGTAAAAAATTAAGAACATCCTACAGGAAACATCCAAAGTTGTAGAAATCATACAGCATTATATCCATAGTTGTAATAAATTCTAAGTTTGTAATTACTTCATTCTCATAGTATGCATAATAGAATAATTTCTCCTTTTAAACACAAATTCTCAAATAATACACGATTCTACAGAAAGACATCCATAGTTGCGTAAAGATTACGACATTCTGACATCAAATATATGATCAGGTAACATCCAAACCACTGAAAATGCATGATGAACATAACCTCCATAGTAAGAATAAAAGAACTGCATCTCCATACACCATAGTAAGAATAAAAGAAGCAACGCATGTGTTAACAGTGAAATAAAGGTATGCATATTCTCGGATTCTTCACCGCATCTCCATAGTGAGAATAAAAGAACTACTTAAAATAAGAATAAAACCAGAGATCGCGACCAAAGAAAAAAGAAAATTATGTTCGGTTACAAACCCTAGAAAACCAGATATCACAACCACAATGTATAGGGCTTTTTAACATGAAACCGATGATGAAAAAAAGAAAAGAAAATAATATCTGGTACCAAACCATAAAAGATCAGAGATCGCGACCAGATTTACACCCATACTTACAGATATTACCATTTCAACTAGCAAGACTCACAACTCGCAAGACTCTTGCTAGGAAGAGTAGAAATCAAGGCCAAAATCTTGAGACAAGAGAGTCGGCACTTACGGGATTAGGGGCAGAGTCGAGAGGTAGAGAGTCGAGAGGCAGAGATTAGAGAGTCGAGACTCGAGAGGGCTGCGGTCGAAATGCGGAATGAGTCGAGAGACGAGGGCAATATCAGATATCCCTCACTCGTTTTATTTTAAATCCCATCTGTTAATATAAATTCCTACGGCTAGGATTAACTAATACAAGCTAAAACCTAAACAGTAAACAGTAAGCATAATTATAAAAAACCTATAATAATAATTACTAATATATTTTAGCTTATTTTATTTAAAAATTTTTTAACTAATTTTATAATTAAATTAAATATCAATTTTAAAATATTTAATGACATAAATTATATTTTAAATAAAATTTAATATAAATTATTTATTTATTTCGAGCTAAATCGACACATCGATCGAACAAAAGTTGTTGTGTTCGCTCATTTATAAAAGCTGAAATATTTGTTTAGTGTTCGACTCATTTACTTAACGACGGCCAAACACCTAAATATCGAAGTGAATTACAGCATGAAATGCCGCTTTTGACAGCCCTAATCATTCATCCATTGGCCATCAATTTTGTAGTACAACACTAAGTAAAACTAATGTAAATTATAATTGCTTAAAAACTAAGGGATATAAAGTAATTTTCTTGCTCCAAATCATTTTCACATATTGGCTTCTATTTTAAGTATGAGAATTCTTCAACTGATCACAACCTCATAATATAAGTCATCAATTAATTATCTATATTCATTATATCCATTGAAAAATAATCATTCAGATAAATTTATAGGCATTATGATAACTTGCCTATAATAAATTCATTGCATGAGTTATTTAGATGCAAACATTAGCATATACAATCAATTTAATAGTTGTCTCTTTAAAATATTTATTCAATTCTTAAGATGCATATTAATGACTATAAAATATATCAACTCATTTATGACATATATGATTTATATAAAATAAGATACTGTAATATACTTATAAGATGAGGAGAAGCCAAGTCAAAATATGATTCATGAGAAGTAATAAAGTTTATTTTAAATGTAAATCCTTAGCGGCTATTAGATGAGGAGAAACTGAGTAAAAGCATGGAATTGGCACCGAAATAATTGGCATCTTTGATGCCTATTTATTGTATACAACTTTGTTTAAGATAGAGCGTGTCATGTTCTTCACTTTTCCTTGAAAGTTAAAGAACAAAACAAAATAGTGAATTTGTAATTTAAAAAATAGCAATTCTTCTTTGTAGTATTATAATAGTATTCAAGTTTTATTATACTTATCTAAACAGAGTAGTTTTTTTTTTGGAAAAGTTGAGGGCTAGGCCCAATATTCATTCCAAAGTAAAAAAAAGATTTTACTTACTGGGGAGAAAGCGAAAGGAAGAAGAGACTTCGAAAACAAAAGGGAGGTAGCTTACAATTCTCAGAACCTCAAAAACCCGTAAACATATTAAGCTTTGTAAACCATTTCCCTGTATTACTCACAAAAAAAGAGGAGAAATAGGAAAAAGAGAGATCAACTGGGGGACTCAGACATTCCAAAAGCTGGATTAATACATAATCGCCACAATCCAGAGTCAAAAAGCATATGAGGAAAAACCTGAGGTTGCCGTCTCAGCCATCCAGTGGAACTAGAATAACATAAATCACGCATTAGACAAGCCCAGGTTGCTGGGAGGCCCTCCAAAATCAGGAATCCTACATTCATTATAAGCTTTAGTCATCATTGTCCACCCTGAAAAACCAGCATATCTGAAGAAAAGACAGAGAGAGGAGAGTATGCAGCAGAAATCGAATTCAAGGAGGTTTTTTGCTGGACCATTTTGAAATCAGCTCAACTACAAAATTTGGTTTTGAGTCATCAGTCTTCCATCTAGATAGCTTAGCAGCCACTCTAGTTTGAATCAACTTCACCAAATCTTCATAAGAAGATGAACAATTTGAGAACAATCTATTATTCCTTTCCCTCCACAGAGAATAAACCAAAACAGCAGTAATAAGCCAGTGAGTTCTAGTGATCAGTTTTTCAGAATAGTCCTCAACATTGTCCAGAACTTGCTGTAAATTAGATTGCAAAGGAAGAAATGTCCATTTGGTAGTAAATTTCTAATCAATTTCATAGAAAAAGGACATTCAAAAAAGATGTGAGAGTGTGTTTCAGGCTGTGTATGACAGAAAATGCAGCTTATGTGTGTACTCAGCCCTCTTTTCACAAGGATTTCAGAGGTTTTAAGACCCCTCAAGTAAGCCAACCAACAGTATA
This sequence comes from Cymbidium sinense, assembly GCA_021442155.1. Classification (NCBI taxonomy): domain Eukaryota; kingdom Viridiplantae; phylum Streptophyta; class Magnoliopsida; order Asparagales; family Orchidaceae; genus Cymbidium; species Cymbidium sinense. Next base: position 641,447 of record CM038217.1, read on the forward strand.
ATGCATAATTTATAGCATTTCCTTTGAACCATATTTCCTTGCTCCAGTTTACATTAGGATGAGATTCAAAAACAGCCTCCTTGAATTCTTTATTAGTGGGGGTCTTATGATTATGCCATTCTACAGAATCCTCTCCATCCTGAATTTGGATGGAGAGGATTATGTTAGATGTTCTAGGATAAGCATTTAAAAAGTTCAGAGGTAAGTTCCAATGCTTGTTAGAAATGATAGAACTTAAAAGCAAGAAGGAAGACCCATCATTTGAATACCTCTTAATCCCAAAGATGTTAGAGGGAGGAGCCCTCACACCAAGGATCATAAAATAAAGAAAGTGTGTTACCGATTTTACAAGAAATTTCTCTTTAAACACAAAGCAACGACTTTTAATTCTTTCCAAAGAGGAGAAGCTCTAGGAGAAGGATTCATTGACTCATATTTAGCTCTACACCATTTTGCAAAAAGAGATTTACTCAAATGGAATTTCCAAACTACTTTGAGTTTACTTATCAGATTTAGAGAAGATGCAGAGAGGATACCCGTTCCTCCTTTTCTCTAGGTAGAGTAGAGCCCATGATATAGTATGAAGCTTCTTTTCTTGCCCTGAATGATAAAAAAATTAGCTGTGAAAGAGCAAATCCTTATAATTAGGTATAGCAATTGAACCAATAGGATAGGTAATTGTTATGCAGATGACATGATATCTTCCCCCAAGAGATAGAAACTTACTCTTCCATCCAGCCAACCAAGCTTGTAGTTTGTCAAAAAGAGGATTGAAGAGAGCTGTTTTAATAGTTCCTTTTGTGAGAGGGAGGCCAAGGTATTTAAGAGGAAAAGAGCCTTGTTTGATTTCGAGCTTGTTTAAGAAGTCCACCATCAACCTGTTACTGTTTGAAAAACAAATTGCAGATTTCTCTTTGTTTATCTCCAATCCCAAATACTTCTGAAAAAGAGTGAAATTATTCTTAAGAGAGATCAGAGTATTGTTAGTGACCTCCCCCGAAACCAGGAGATCATCAGCAAATAAAAGGTGTGAAACATTGCAATCACCATGAAGATAGGATTATACAGGTGTAGATCGATATCATTGTTTAAGAGGTAGGAAAAAGTGTCCATTGCTATAGTGAATAGATATGGAGAGAGAGGGCAGCCTTGCCTTAGCCCATTAGAGGAAAAAAATTGTCCTTTTATACAACCATTTAGCACAATAGAGAAAGGCACATCCAATATGCAAGAACCAATCCATTTGATAAATTTGCTAGGGAATCCTTTTGAATGAAGCCGATGTAGTAAGGAATGTCTATTTACTTTATCAAAAGCCTTTTTCAAATCAAATTTTGCTAGGAGGAGATTGCACCTGGGTGAGGAGAATTGGTTACAAATTTCAAAGGCTAAAGCAAGGTTATCGCTATGTCTCTACCTTGTATATCGCAGATTGAGCTTTATTGATGATAAGGGAAGACATTTCTTAAGCCTTTTAGCAAGGATTTTGGTAATAACCTTGTAAAGGTATTACACAAAGAGATGGGCCTATAATCACCAATCCTATTGGAGTGTTTAACTTTGGGTATAAGTGTTATGAGGGTATGCTTGAATTGATTAGGGAGTTTGTTGAATGTAAAGAAATGGTGCATAGCTTTAAGAAAGGTATTTCCCGTTATATTCCAAGTAGATATAAAGAATTTGGAGTTGAAGCCGTCGGGTCCAGGTGATTTAGTTTCATCTATCGCATCTAATTTCTCGCCGGCCTCTCTAAACTGCTTGAGCAGAGTCAATACAATCTCCCACCGAATGAGAGGTAGAAAGAGAGAGTTAAATAAATGTAGTGCTTAACTCATCCGAATGGCATGTTGATCATTCTCTGCTTTCAATAATAAGATTTGCATTCTTCCTATCTTTAATCGAGCAATATAGATATTGTAAATCATCATCAGAATGTATAAGCCAATGAGCCTTAGCTCTTTGTTTTACCCAATCACTTTCCTTAATAGATAGCTGTAAGTATCTTTCCTTTATTTCCTTAGCATCTAGAAGCAAGGACTGATTAAGGGGGTCTTTATCAAGCTTGGTATATAGAATATCTTGATCTTTCTTCACTAATTCAATCTGGTGTGTGAGAGATAGAGATTCCCATGATCTCATCTTGAGTGCTCTTTTAACTTGCTTCAACTTATGTGATAGAACAAAAAGGGGATCCCCATTTGCATAACTCCTCCAAGCTTGTTGAATTAACTCCTGAAAGCCATCAGTCAAGGACCAATAATTTTTAAAAAGGAATCTATGTGAGGTTGGAATGGGGAATTGAAGGTAAGAAATAAGTGGGGAGTGGTCTGAAGAGAGGGGAGAGGGAACTTTGTAGAAAGAAGTGGGAAAAAGATCCAGCCATGCAGAATTACAAAAGATCCTGTCCAGTTTAGAGGAGATAGGTTTATTTTTTTGCTGATTGGACCAGGTAAAGAACAAACCAGAGCTAGGAAGTTCCAACCATTCACATTCATTGATACATTCTTTAAATTCCAAGGAATTATTAAGAGATAATGGATTTCCTCCTCTATCTTTGACAGAGACGGTTGAAATCACCCATAATGATCCAAGGATCAGTAATCCTTATAGTAAGCTCCTTAAGTGTGTTCCATAGATGAGTCCTGATTTTTGCATCATTATCAGCATAAATACAAGTCAAAAGGAAAGGATGATTACCCGGAGCAATGATCCATGAATAATCCTTACGAATAGGGTTAAAAGTCGTGTAGTTCCATTTAATCCAAATACGCCTCCAGAACAATTGAAATTAGAAAAGGCTCTTCTGGGAACATAGAAAAGTTGTGAAGAGAGGAAGGTGGCAGAGAAGAATCGGAAGTTTAGTTTCCAAATGACACGAGATCCAATTTGTAACCCTTGATGAGATTTAAAGCGGTCTGTCTTCACCGCATGAAAGACCCGCATTCCGGCACCCCATGGTATTGGTCATTGAGATGAAGTGGTCAGGGCTTCTTGCCCTTCTTTTGTTTCCTTTGTGAGTCGGGAGGGATTAGAGGAAGGTTTGGAGTTACCCCTTGTTTGTCTTGTCGTGATTGAGGAAATTTTCGTAAGCTTTCTGTAGAGCTAAACGGTTAGGAGATGTTGCCGTGATCTCTGATAACTCCTACCGAGACGCTTCTATTACTTAGATCATTGGGCTCATTGTGATCTGTGTTGTTTTGATCCGTCTCCGTTTGAGGAATAGATAATGCTAAAACTTCCTCAGACTCTACCGTTTCCTCTAAGGGGGGAGAAAGAATGGGTGCTTGATTGAGGTCATTGATTGTTACAGTAGGATTACTGTGAGTGATAAGCTTATCAACATTTTCTACCATACCAGATTCCTTATCAACTGAGGGTATGAGGGATGTATCTCTCTGTGGAGACTCTCTCAATTGGATTTGCAGTTTGTCTCCCTCCTCTTGGGCCGACTTGACTTCTGGGTTTTGAACCGATTGGTTGTGTTAAGAGGGCAGGTGTTCCCGTCGTGAGAGAAGGTATTGCATTTTGTACATGCAGTTGGCTTCCAGTCGTAGATGAATTTTCAACCCATTTAGATTGATTGGGATCGAATCAGGAAGAGGAGTAGTCGTGTTAATCTGCACACAGATCCTAGCAAATGTAATTCTCAATTTTGAAGCAGTAAGATTATCCACAGCTAAGGGAACACCGATCTTGCTTGCTACTTTCGAGAATCCGGCCTCATTCCAGCAACATAGAGGGAAGTTAGGTAGTTTCACCCAAATAGGAAGTTCGGTGATATGTTCCTTGGAGGGACGAAAGTTCCACGCCCACTTCTGAAATACGAAGGGACGGCCATTTAAGAAGCAAGGGATGGTTCCATACCAGATTGTAATCCTCGAGACAAGAGAATTTGAACAAGAAAAAATCTCCTTCAAGAGTCAGAAGGTCCAGATTACCTTTGAAGGCCCATCTCTTTTTCTTGTGAGAGAAGAAAATAAAATTTATACTAATTTTGGTCTGAATCTAGTTTTTGCATGCTGAAAATGCTAAATAAATGCTTCAAGATCTATGCTATCAATAATTAATTTTTAATATAAAAATAAACATATCATTCATCCATTGGCCAGCAATTATGTAGTACAACACTAAGTAAAACTAATGTAAATTACAATTGCTTAAAAACTAAGGGATATGAAGTAATTTTCTTGCTCCAAATCATTTGCACATATTGGCTTCTATTTTAAGTATGAGAATTCTTCAACTGATCACAACCTCATAATATAAGTCTTCAATTAATTATCTATATTCATTATATCCATTGAAAAATAATCATTCAGATAAATTTATAGGCATTATGATAATTTGCCTATATTAAATTCATTGCATAAGTTATTTAGAAGCAAACATTAGCATATACAATCAATTTAATAGTTGTCTCTTTAAAATATTTATTCGATTCTTAAGATGCATATTAATGACTATAAAATATATCAACTCATTCATGACATATATGATTTATATAAAATAAGATACTGTAATATACTTATAAGATGAGGAGAAGCCAAGTAAAATATGATTCATGAGAAGTAATAAAGTTTATTTTAAATGTAAATCGTTTGGAGGATTACATCTTTATCCTTAGCGGCTATTAGATGAGGAGAAATCGAGTAAAAGCAAGTCATTCTGATGCGAAAAATATGGAATTGGCTCCGAAATAATTGGCATCTTTGATGCCTATTTTATTGTATAAAACTTTGTTTAAGATAGAGCGTGTCATGTTCTTCACTTTTCCTTAAAAGTTAAAGAACAAAACAAAATAGTGAATTTGTAATTTAAAAAATAGCAATTCTTCTTTGTAGTATTATAATAGTATTAAAGTTTTATTATACTTATCTCAATAGAGCAGTAGTTGGTTATTATTTTCTTTTATTTTATTTTATTTTTTGGATTGTAATCACATGGTCCCAATTGAAAGGCAATACAAAGGTTTAAAATATGTGATGCAACTTATATATATATATATTGAAAAAAATAATTTTTAACCAACCGTATATTTTAAAATAAACTTTACTATCAAGAGCAATTTGTTTAAAATTTTTAAATATAACATTATAGACTGACCTCCTTGTCTTTATTCTAACATTTTAATCAAAATGGCAAATGGGTATTTAAATTGCATGTCATGTGTCATATGAAGGGATAATATTATCTTAGAAAATCTCGATATTAATTTTAATGATGATAGACCTGAAAATTTTTAAAATTATTTTAAGATGGGAGCATTATCAAATCTTTACCTATGATATTAATCTTATAGAATTCAACCCAACAAAACTTATTTTGGTATAGTTTAATTATGCTCTCGATTTTTTTTTCCTTTTCTCTTAATTTAATTTCTTATATCAATTTTGATGTTGAGCATTTTGATACATTTGATCATCTATACCAAGTTTATGTTGTGAAATATTTTAAAGGTGTAGATTGAAAGAGAATATGAGAGAGAGAGAGAGAGAGAGAGAGAGAGAGAGAGAGAGAGAGAGATTCACTATTTTGGATGTGAGCTTATTTATATTTGAACTAATCCTTTTTAAGTCGTATTTTAAGTTTTTTTTCAAGTATCAAAATTCTATATGCTTATTATCAAACTTAGTGCACACCATGAGTACAAAAATAAATAGTAAGATTCATGATTTATAGCTCAATGTTATCATCATTTACATTAAGTTTCAAGCACAAGTTAAAGTCAAGAGTTGGAAGTTCCTTGATCTCTTTCTTGATGCATTGGAATACCTAAATATTTAACATATAGTTTAAGATCTTTATTATTATTGAATTTTGGCTGATAATTTTTAGTTTGATTTTCTAAATAATGATGAATATTAGTTCGGTGAAACTCATGGTTAAAGCATGGTCTCTTCTCCTCTCATCTATAGTTGGTGGGTCATCTTAGTCATCTTAGTATGGCTTATTGGTTGATGTTTTTGCTTTCTATTTTATACATGAGATATTGTTTGATGCTATGACTTCAGTTTTTAAAATTACAATGGCTCTTATAATATGAAATTTCTTTGGTTCTAATTTTAATAATATTTGATTATTATCATTGAGTTACATTTCTACTGTATGATGGCCAACTTCTTTGTTTATGATAATTACTTTGCTTGTCTTCACAACTAAGAAGAAGATATCAATGGTCCCCGATATGAAGGTCCATTTGTTTAACTTGTCTATTCTTGGGGATTTTAATATGTTGATCTTATGATGCCATTAACGATATGTTTTGATCCTAGGATTACAAGTGCCTTAGTTTTTTTTTTTAATGGTTTCTTTTACATTTTGGCTATTTCTATTATTAGACTCAATTTTTTGATTACACTTCATTTCTGTTATAAAGCTTTTTTATGTTATATTTAATTATAATTATTGTCTTTATATCATTTCTCTTATTCAATATTTTTAATCTTTGACTCTTAACTTCTATAAAGATAGTCAAAAATAAAATAAAATAAAATAGTGCCAAATGATATTTCTTATTTAAATAAGCAATTATTCAATAATACAATTATTTTTTAGGAAATCCATGAAAAAATTTGACGTCAACAAAACACTCATAAGTAGGTTTAATAAATGATATGTTTGAATTTTTTATAGATAGATTATCAAAGAAATTTCTATCAATAACTTAACAAATAAAAACTCCATCAATAAATTTTAATAGCTTAATAACATTTTATGTTAGTAAAATTATTGATAGAAATATCATCAATAGCCATTGATGGAGTAATCTATCAATGACACACTCAATTATTTCGTTGCCATCTCAAATGTTAGTATTAAACTTAGTGAGTCTTCTTTAGAATAGGAAATTCCTTTGGAAATATCTAGATATTATTATAGTTTGCTTTAGACTAAAAAAAATAGCATTGTTCTCACATTCTTAACAAGATTTTCTTTTTAGTGGATGGTTTAAAATATTTATTGATCTAAAATAGCATTTTTAATTGGATTAGAGGTGTGGTTATTGTAAAAAGTATTTTATTAAAATCTTTTGGTACATCATTACACTGCTTAAAGAAAAAAAAAAGGACTTGGTCTTCCCTCTTTTATGTGCTTAACACTACTAAATTTAAGATTATTTATATACTTTAAAAATGCTAGCTCTAATTTTTCTTAATAATATAATAACATTTATGGGTATATTTAGAATAACTTTATTCCTATAGTTTAACCCCTTCAAAAAGCTCATCTATTGGCTATCATGAAAATGAGAAAATGGATATCCCTCAAAATACTTTTAAAGGCAATATTTTTTTATATTTTGACTTTAGATTAATGAAGTGGCTTATTATAAATTTTTGGAGTTCAATAATTACAATTTCTTCATTAATGGACCTTTAGCTAGAGTTGAAGATAATATTCTTAAAGATAAATGGAACCTTCTTGCCTTCATAGATAATGCACACATTAAATGTATCAATGAGATCAATGAAATTAATATTATCCTTTAAGGCAAAATCTTTAGTGGCAAGGTAATAGTTACAATTTTATGACAATTTATGTTCAATGACACAAACTCTTATTTTAATCAAAGGAAAATTAGTGATAAGGACCTCCTACTTACTAGATATTATGGACTAAATGTGCCCTATGCAACACAACCAATAAATCCCATTAGAATCTCTTCTTTGAATGCACATATTTTATGTCCAATATACATGTTTATCATTTATCTATTGGTTTCTTTCCATGAAATATTTTGAGATATTTGAGTAAATTTATTATAAACTAATACACATAATACGTATACAAGACTTTGAACCTAAGACCTTTTAGTTAAAAATATAAGCTTTGAACCACTAAGGCCATGAGTTACAACTCATCTCAATTTTATAACATGTACTTCTTTTTGCTTTTGTAATGAGAAGTACAATAATATATTTGGTAAATTATAAGTGAAATATAGTTGAAAAGTAAAAAAGTTGACTTTTAAAGAGGATTCAAATTTTATGGCCTCCAATTTCAGAAATTTTGGCTGGAGATTCCTTCAACCCAGCAGTGCCCAATAGTGCTTCACGGAGTACTTTGCACTAATATACTTTCTCTGTCTCACTAGCTCTTTGATACCACTATTCTTAGCGTAATTATATTCCTTGCTAATAAGATAAATGAGTTATATTCATCATATCAATTATTGATTTACTAAAATAAAGTTGTACATTGCCCTGTCTTTAAATATTGGTGGTGATCATGTGATAATCATCAGAAAACTTAAATGGAAAATATAATGCAATTTGATATTGGCTCAATTTTTCTATACCAAACATCGAAAAACTTAATCTCTTGAAACACTCAAGTTTTCAAATTAAATTATCTAGCCAATGATAAAAATTCGATAAGCTTATCAAATTAAATACAAAATTTGACTCATTTTTGAACTAAAATAGTTTTTTAATCAAAATTTGGAACTATCTTACTTTTAGGGGTATTTACATATTGCACAGAATTTTTGCATTTTTACATTGCTAACAACTAAATTTCAATATATAAATAAATAACACCTAAATTTTAAAAATCACATTAGGATTACAACTATCATTAACTTTTTAAAGTGAAACACATATTTTCATCATAGGAAAAATTATATACATATGTAAATTCTGGTGTTTATTTGGATGTGACATGCATAGGTACTTATTGAAGTGATCGTAATATTAAGGTATCTAAAGATAGAGACATCACCCTATAATGAACCTAGTCACCTAATAAGGACTCCTAAGCATGATGAGTCTTCAGATATATTCTTCCCTACTTTACATGGAAAAGTAAAGTAGTTTAGGTTCTTAAGTTCCCTATAGAGACAATCATTCAAAGTTAATTACATCTTAGAAAATGGGATTTTCTAAGAACACTCACGATTAAAGTAGATAATTATTATCTCCAAAGATTTAAAGGTTAAGACTATTAAAGGATTGGCTATTTTGGAAACTCAAATGAGATAGTTCAATCGGAAAGACTTATTTTAGAGTCCAAAGAAAAATAAGTTGGAAATGCTCATGATACTAGGAAGCCTAGTGAGCATTCCAGCCTACCCTATGGTGAGGCTCTATATGTTTAAAAGTGAAAAGATTTATTTGTTTGAATTGAAATTTTATTTGATTGCTAGGATTTATAATCCATCAACACAAGATTGAGAAAATGCCTAAGAGAGGATTTATGCTCGTAGCCCGAAGAAAACTAGCTATCTTGGATCCTAAATCTAGGGGCCTAAATCTAAGTTGAGAGGGGATATAAGGATTTACCTCCACAAGAGCTAATAGGACTTACAACCACCTGAAGTGGCCACCAGCTAACACCTCCTATGATTCATAATCATGTAGGTCAGTCTTATGAAATTGCAAGATGGCTAGGCTTATTATTTAATTGAAAATAAAACTAAAATCCTAAACCCACTCCTTAAGAGACTAGAGCTTGAGTGGTATGAATATATGACTTAATCTAAAAATACAAAAAAATTTCAAATTTTATATTATTTTAAAACATTCATTTGGACAAAGGCTTTGAGAATTTTATTGATTATTGGCCAAATCAAGAGAGAAAGAGGGTGAAGCTCCATCATGAGAGCTCATAGGTCAAGGTTCCTATAGTGCAAGAATGAAGGCCCTCTTTAGCAAGATAAGAGTATGCATGATGTTAGACATATAACATACAACTAAGTGGTTGCTAAATCTTTTAATTTTCTTGATCAGAACCTAGACTTTAAAGTGATGTTATGAGTTATTAATTGGGATAGAAAAAATAATTTTTATCCTAAGAGCCAACCATATCGAGGCAACACATTAAAACATAAATAATAAAAAACCATGAAAAGATGCAATACTGATATGCAAGCTAAACATAACATCAATCAATTTTTATAAACTATCATAGAAGAATAAGAGGTCTGCTTGAGTATCGTACACCAAAAAAGAGAGAAATCGAATGCAACCCCGTAATATGGATGATTAATTACAATTAGAAATGAATACATGCTACGTGGTGGTAAAGATGAGATAGGTGAGGAAGAGGAAAACTATGTCACTCATTCACAAGGGTGTACAGAAGAAGCAACACAACAGAGCACCGTCCTACCACTCCAGAAAAAAAGGACGAGGCGTACATTACACTAATTTAATTTAATAATAACATTAATTTTAGTAAATTTGTTTTTGTAAGGTTGGTTGAAGAAGTTCATGTAGTAGAGGAATAATCATCTACTATTATTATAGTGGTTGAGGAGGATATGGTATTCTTCATTTTGGTTTTTGCTTTTGCTTGAAATCATAAGGGGTTGTTGTCTTATAAAATATATGAAATGCCCCGAGACCATTGAGTTCTCATCAAGAGATGTTATATCGAAGGCAATGCTAGAATTAATCGACTCATCTTGCGCCCGATTTAGGGACAAGTATTGCATTCTTTCATAGATTTAACTCACTTTAAATAAAATCATTATGTAGTACAGATTGCTCACATGCCCATTCTACTCAAATGCAGGGGTGATAATATTTTCTCGATCAAAAATATCATTATTAGCAGATAACAAATTGATGAGTTACTAATAGATCAGTATTTGTCTGATGCACATGTTGATGCATCATATAAGAACAAGATCCTGCCCCGGTTATATGTCTCATACCCGCATATATCATGTATACATTGGATTAGTTTAAGGGTCTATTAGATTATAAAATGCCTTCATAATTTAATTTTACTCTCCTTTTAATCTTTCGAGTTATCCCAAATTTGGTGACGAAAAGGAGACAAAATGTTTGTCCAGCACATCAATAGAGAGAGTGTTTCAAGGGTTGATTTAATGTTAATTCCAATCATTAAAAATCAGCATTGTACACTGCTAGTGGGGCACCTTAAGAAAGGGAAATGGTTCCTTTATGGTTCACTACCAAACCCAATACATAAGGCTATAATACCTGACATTGTAAGTATACTTACCTTACTCAGTTTTTCCTAAATACATAATTTTTAATGAACTTATTGGCTTTCTTGTGGTTCATATGTAGATAAAACTACTTGTTAGTGATGCATGCGAGGCTTTCAAGGCCAACCCTGAAGAATGACTACTCAAAGTCGTCACAAGTATACCACAATCAAACAACATCGACAGTATATTTATGGAGTGGTACGCAAACCTGCAGTGGATTGGTCTGATCACCAAGATTGGCCTAAGAAGATGAAATTTTTCATGGCAGAGTTTATTTATACTCTTTTTTATTTAAATATGAAATGATTGAAATGTTTGTATATATGAAATGGTTAGACACAAATATGTTTGTAAATGATCTCTTTGATTATCCTTCTTGCACATATCTTCTTAAAAGTTCATGTATTTTTCAAGCCACTATTTTATTTCTCGCTTATCAACAGAATTCATTATTTTATTTCAGTTTTCTAGAGTATACACTCTTAGTATACTGTGTAAACTCTGGGGTGTATACTCTTTACACTATGGAGTGTACACTATGAGGTGTACACTTGTTTCTGAGAGTGTACACCCTATCCTCAGAGTTTGTGTGTATATGTGTACACTCTAAAGTGTACACTCTGGAGTGTACACCCATTTTTTCAAATTTAAATGATGTGGGGATACCAGTTGTAGATACAACTATTATGTTATTCTATATGGGGTGCCTCTCAATAATATTTAATTATTTATTTTCAATTTTTTAGAGTATACACTCTCAATACACTATGTATACTCTAAAATTGGGTGTACACTCAGACACCTGGTGTACACTGGTGAGGTGTACACTGTACACTGGGGTGGCTCTCAACAAGAATTGATCCATATTTTTAATTTTTTAATGTGTACACTCTAGAGTGTACTCCAGAGTGCCCATTTTTCAAATTTAAATGATGTGGGGCTTACTCATGGTTCAAATTCCTATTATATGCTATATGGGGTAGCTCTCAACAGGAATTGATTATTTTTTTATGTTTTTTAGAGTGTACAATCTGGAGTGTACACTTTATACACTCAAAATTCTTCACCCATTTTTTTAAAACTTAAATGATGTGGGGCATCCAATCATGATTCAAATTGCTATAGTGCTATAGGGAGTGGCTCTCAATAGGAATTAAACCATATTTTTCAATTTTTCAGAGTGTACACTCTGGACTGTACACCCATTTTCACAAATTTAAATGATGTGGGGCTTGTACTCATGGTTCAAATTGCTATTATATGCTATTTGGGTGACTCTCAATAGGAATTAATTACTTTTTCTTTCTAACTACATCAACACTTACACTCTACACCGAGTGTACTGTACCCCGAAAACTTAAATGATGTGGGGCATGCAGTTATGGTTCAAATTGCTATTGTATACTATAGGGGGTGGCTCTCAACAAGAATTGAACCATATTTTTAAGTTTTTCAGAGTGTACACTATATACACTCTAGATTGTACACCAATTTTTCTCAAATTTAAATGATGTGGTGCTTCCACTCATAGCTCAAATTTCTATTGTATGCTATCACGGGTGGCTCTCAATAGGAATATATTATTTTTTTTTATGTTTTTCGTGTGTCCAACACTCAATACTCAACACTATGGAGAAATATGAACATTAAAGAACAACTATGTATAATGGAGTCAAATACTTTCACCAAACCGAATGGAAAAAACTAGACATATGAACATTAAAGAATTTGGCTTTAATTAGACATAAAAAGTAGAAAATAAGAAATATTCCTCTTTGTTTCACGTATCATAGTGTGTCCCTCTAATGATATCCATCATCAGCTTGGTGTATCCTTCAATTGACAAGCTTGTTGTCAAACTGGAGTGAAATCCCTGATATGTAATAACATCATATCAGCTGCAATAATCTAAAAGCAAAAAATACAATATTATACATTCCCTACCTCTGAGAAGCACTATGGCATTATAGAAAGGGTGTTGCAATGGGTGAATCTTTTTATTCTCTAAATGCAATCATTCCTCTATAAAGAGAGTACAATGGGTCAAAATTTAACAGAGTATTGTAGAGTACTCTTAACTTTCTTATTTCTCTCTCAATATTCTTTCAATCTTGCATTGAAAACACCCTTCAATCACATCTTTCTTGGGTCCTTCAGTAAGCTCTCACAGTTGGAATCTCTTATGCTAGTTTTCTTTCTCTTCTTTGTATGTTCCATTTGAGGTGAATTTCCACATAATATTGAATCGACGTTGTTAGATAATTTCTTTGGAGAATCCAATATATAATGCTCAGCCTACCATTTTTATTTGATATGAATATCTGTGATGGATTCAAAAATGATGTCAACAGGATTGCCATTCTTAACTTGTATATCTTTCTAGTCTTTCTCCGAAACTATCAAAGTATATATTCTTCTTTGTCGTGGAAGACCACCACGTGAGTAGATACTTTTCTAGAACCCTAACAATATCTTCTTGACTCTCTACACACAAGATCCCATCATTTCAAATGTTATATTCAAAGATGCTCAAAATGAACTTCTCAAAATTTATGTCTTCGCTTTCCAAGTTTCTGATCAAATATTGTATGCGATTGTCATCAGAGACATTTGCTACTAGTCCACACACTCCATGCAAGAATTCTTCTTCCAAAAATGTGTAAATATTTTTTGTGTAGAACATGGAAGCTTGCTTCAATATAGGACTAGTTCTAACAACTGGAACGGTCGCTGAGTAGCTACACTTGAAATCTTTGCTAGACTCATTTCATCACCATGTCTCGATAACCTTCTCCAATCCCAAAAATAATCAATGATAGAACTTGTTGGTTTAGAGATTCCATGACATACATTATTCTTGGACTCACTACATTGCATCATGCTAAAAATAATGCTAACCACTTGTTTCTAATTTTATATAGCTCACTAGCCTAAAGATGATCTTGCAAATTCTCTTCTTCTATCATCCTAGACCAAGCTTCTTCAAACTCTTCTTCCAGTCACACTCATGCATGTATGAAAGAGACTTTGTATAGTCTTATTACTATTAAAGCAATGCACTTTTAGAATATATGCCATTAGACACAACCTATGGTGAGTAATGCAAATTCACCATTGCTTGATCTTGATCAGTGAATATTATTATAGGATGCTTCTCATTCATTATCCAGAGAAATGTTTTGAAAAGCTATGTGAATGGTTTAATTATTTCTTTAGATAGAAATGCTACTCTAGATAAAATATTCTGCTGATGATTAACTCCAACAAAAGATGCACAAATTAGGTTATATTTATTGAGTCAATATCTTGTATCAAATATTATGACATCCCCAAAATAGTCATAGTCTATCCTTGACATGCCATCGCTCCAAAAAAAATTCACCAAACTATTCGACTCATTAATTTGGGCATCCCATTCAAACATTCCATCTTCTAATTGCCTTTCCTTGAATAATTGCATTAATGCATTAGTATCACCATTTGTAATCCTAGCTCTTCTTTCATTTTTAATATAATCCAACATTCTCCACTCTGCATACTTTCTATCCAACATTTTTTTCACGATGCCTCTATAAGATCTTAGAAGATGTTGGTCACTCGATTTTGCTAAATAATGATTATTACTTTCTACAATTTTTTTAACCTTCCAATTCCCATCTAAATCAATAAGAAACTTGATCATGACTGGACAACTAGTCTCAGTATCTATTTTATGATTTCACTAAACTGAGATATTTTTTTAAACATACTTTTGCACATAAGAAATCTTTTGATTTCAAATCCTTTGAGTTTGGCCAACAACTAGAATGATCCTTTCGAACTCTGAATCTAGTTTGAAGTGTATAATCACAGTAGAGTTCTTATGCCTCATTTTCATTGTGTATAGTAGTGCCAAGGAGTTTGCCTACAATTAGTTCATGGGACATAACAACTTCATTGTTGCACCAATGCTTAGCTTCATTCACCTACACACACAAAATGGGGTGCTTTATAATGCTATTTAGACCTATATTTGGAAGTCCCATAGTTTTGTAAAATAAAAAAATGGTGTACACTCAGGAGTGTACGCAGTGTAGACATGAAAAATATACAAAAAATTACCCAAATCATCTTGGAAATAACTCAGAACAGCATAGAATGACATACAGATCCAAAATTGGAAGTCCTAGATTGAATTAAATTAAGAAGAAAGGGTGTACACTCTAGAGTGTACAGAGTGTACACATCAAAAATATACATAAAATAACCCAAATCATCCTAAAAATAACTCCAAACACTTGATAATATCATTTACATGTATCTTTGGAAGTCACACACTGGTGTGTACAATAAGAAAAAGGGTGTACACTTTAGAGTGTACAGAGTGTACCCATAAAAATACATAGAAAATAATCAAAATCATCTTGAAAATAACTCCAAACACTTGATAATACCATTTACACATATTTTTGGAAGTCCCACACTACTGTATAATAAGAAATAATGGTGTACACTTTTGAGTGTACAGAGTGTACACATGAAAAGTACATAGAAAATAGCCAAATCATCTTGAAAATAACTCAACACACTTGATAATACAATTTTATGTTTTTTTGGAAGTCTCACACTAATTTAAAATAAGAAAAAAAGGGTGTACAATGTGTACACTCTAGGGTGTACACTCATGAAAAACACATAGAAAACACTCCAAATCATCTTGAAAATAACTCCAAACACCTGATAATACTATTTACATGTATTTTTCTCACACTAATTAAAAAAAAAAGGGTGTACACTGTGTAAAGAGTGTACACATAGAAAAATAGCTCAAAGCATCCCGAAATAACACTTGATAATACTATTTACATGTATTTTTGGATGTCCCACACTACTGTACAATAAGAAAAAATGGTGTATGCTCTAGAGTATATAGAGTGTACACATGGAAAACACATAAAAAATAACCCAAATCATCTTGAAAATAACTCCAAACACCTGATAATACCATTATGGTATTTATTTTTGGAATGTGGGACACCACACAGATCTTAGGGGGTATTTATTGAAGTGATCAGGTATCACATTAATGAATAATGCACTATCTCAAAAGATAGAAATAACCATCCTATAATAGAGCTAATCACATAATAAGGACTCCTAAGGCATGATGGGTCTTCAAATGTATGTAGATTTTCTCCTAATTTATATGGTAAAGATTTAAGCAGTTCATTAAGTTCCATATGGAGGCAAGTCCCCATAGTTAATTACATCATAGGGAATGGAATTTCCTAAGAATACTCTCAATTAAAGTAGAAATTAAAGTCTTCAAAGATTTCAAGGCTATACTATCAAAGGATTCTTTGTATTAGAAAATCAAGTAGAAAAAGCTCAAGGAGAAGACTTATTATTGAAGCCAAAGAGAATGAGTAGGAAATGCTCATAATTCTAGGAAGCCTAGTGAGCATTCTAATCTATTCTATGGTTGGGCTTTATATGTTTGAAATTGAAGAGATTGATTTTATAAAAGTTGATATTAGAAAGCTAACTTATAATCCAACAACACAAGGTCATGGAAATACCTAAGAGGTGAGGATTTATGCTAGTAGCCCAAATGAAACAGCTACCTCAGATCTTAAATCTAGGGAGCTTTAGTAAGAGCTAAAGCACAGCCTAAATCTAAGCGAAGATGGGTATAAGGTTTACCTCAATAAGAGATGGTAAATCACTCAACTATTGGGCTTACAACCGCCTAGAGTGGCTGCCAGCTAACTCCTCCTATGTAGTCCCATCATATGAATTGCAAGATGGCTAGGTAGTTATTATTTAGAAAGAGACATTTAAACTCACTCCTTTGAGACTAGAGCATGAGTGGTATGAGTAATGACTTAATCTAATGCAAAATATTTTCAAATTTTATATTAATTTTGACTCTTCATTTGGATAAAGGCTTTTAGGACATTGATGCCTATATGCATGATGAAAATGGATTATGGGCTAAAGAAAGAAAGAGGTGTTTTCCATCATAGAGGAGGTCAAGCCTTCCCTATCATGCAAGGATGAAAAATCCTCTATAAGTAAGAGTGAAATAATTTGATATGCATATCATGAAACATTCAACCATACAGCTAATGGGTTACTAAATCTTTTAATTATCTAATTTAATCCCTAAGATTTATTGTGAGGCTATAAATTATTTAAAACTTTAGTTATGAGTTGTAGTTGGGTAGATAATTTTTTTCCTAAGAGTCTAATCGTTTCCAGGCCACACAACAAACACCAATCATGTAAGAAACTAAAAAATAAGGGGACGCCATTTCTAATGCATAAGCTAAACATAACATCAAATAATTTTATAACAACACAAAAGAATAAGAGGCCGGTGAGGTTGGGTATTGTCATACAACCCCAAAAGAAAAATGGGTAGCTAAGCTCTACCCTTATACATAAAAAAGAATAATTATAATTTATAAATGAATGAATCTTCTAGGGTCTTCATATCTTCATTTCTCCTTCATTTCTTCATGTCTATTCCTTCTCCTTTATTTTTTTTATTTGCTCCACTTCAAAGGCATCACAAGACAAAGCCTTCTAGCCATTGCTCATAATCCATCATAGCACTAATCCTAATTCTTAATGCAAAATTACATTAAAAATAGAAAAAGTAAATCTAACTAGTAGAGGTTAGCTAAACATACATACAACCTAAGCAGATTATACTTAGGAGCTTAAGCAACCCACAAAGAGAGCATTTATATTGATTTTTAAGCGGCCCCTTAAGCATAATCTCTTGTAGAAAATATAATTAGGCTAATCACCTACTAGTCTACTAAAAAATACACCCTAACATCTAGTCTAAAAAAATACTTCACACCATGCATCATCCTAACATAAAGCTAGAAGTGGTGACTTAATTCTAATGTGTGTGCATTAAGGCTTGTGTGGTATGTCTTACTAAGCATTAAGGTTATGTATTTCTATGTGTGAAAGAAATTCAATTTAACCAGAAAAGGATGATTTCACTTCAAGTTTTTATTGATTTGAAATTTTAATTTGTGTTTTGTTTTGTTCCATATGATTACACTTAGCAACTAAGTGTTAAAGAGAGAAAAGAGAATTGTTCTCTAAGCCACTTTCTAAAGCATGCTAATTTGATTTAGTTTTCTTTAGTGAATGGTTTATTAAATGATTTAATTAACTCTTTAGGTTCATCTTAAATGATTCTATTCAATATGAAAGGCTTTTAAGATTAACTAATTGAATTACTATCAAGTTATTCTTTCCATCACACATGTAGCATGCATATGACTTAATTCTATACATGCAACATATTTCTCTTAGCATACTTTAAATGAAAGATGCATATGTGAATTTTATAGAAAATGAGAATTTTACTCATTAGCTAAATGCACATACA
Organism: Cymbidium sinense; assembly: GCA_021442155.1. Taxonomy (NCBI): domain Eukaryota; kingdom Viridiplantae; phylum Streptophyta; class Magnoliopsida; order Asparagales; family Orchidaceae; genus Cymbidium; species Cymbidium sinense. The sequence continues at coordinate 659,800 of CM038217.1, forward strand.
AGTGTATAAAAGTTTTAAGTGGATACCTCGCCATTATTAAACCAGGGGAGTAAGGTAAAGACCTCCTTAGGGTGACTTAAAGTCTCGCATCCTCAGAATGCCCAGACTAGATATACCCACTATTCTTAAATACACATGAATGTACAAATGACTACAAGAATGGAAAAATTATGCAAAAGTTATATTTCTTTCAATTGAACAAAGATTTTCATTCATTAGCTAAATGAACTTACAAGTGTATAAAAATTTTAAGTAGATACTTCACCATTGTTAAACTAGGGGAGTGAGGTAAAGACCTCCTTGAGGCTACTTAAATCCTCACTTCCCAAAATGTCCAGACTAGATATATCCACTATTCTTAAATACACATGAATGTACAAATGACTACAAGAATGGAAAATCATAAAAGCATTATTTCTTTCAATTGAATTATTTGAGCTAAAGTTCTATCTAAATTCTAACATAGAGATACATATGAATGAATTCAAACAAATGTTGTGTCCTTTTTAAGTGGACTATACACTTGATAACATCTGAACTTTATGTAAATCCATGTAGACTAAAGAAAGAGAACTCCATATCACATGCTCTAAGCCATAGACACACGCAAGCTTATAAATATTTTTAACTATTATCAATCCAAATATTGTAGTTGATTTGTAAATTTTTGAAAATTGATTTTAATTTAATAGTGATAATAGCTACACATATATTAAGTTAATCAACACATGCACGCTTAACATAAAGGAAAATTATTTGATTTAATTAATTTTAAAAGGCATGGATGAATGATTCAAGTGGAATACAACATCTAATATGATTGAATAGGACTTACTAAATATAAACACAAGATTTTATTCAACTAAGTTAATTCCTAAGGACAATCATCTCAAATAAAAGCATTTAAAAAAAACTAAGGCTTCTTAATTAATTTATGACCTAAGATTTTGATTAACTTTAAAGAGGAGAAGGATTATTTGTTGTTATGATCCCATTCCCACATTGGTAATTTGAAGAAAATGTAATTAAGTGAGTTTTATGAATTAATTAAATTAGATCCTTAATTAAATCAATTAATTATCCTTATATATGCTTATTTAATTTTATTAACCACTTAATTATAATCCACAAATGACATGAACATGTGAGAAAATAAAATTGCAATGCTCCTACAAGGACAAAGCAAATGACTCATAATGGGTTAAATTAAAGAACATAATTAAGTACTTTTATGATTTTCTAATACTTATGGGCTAATCATGATTTCCTTAAAGGGTCTTTATGCTATGAAACACATAAAGAAGAACCCTTAATTTTATTTTTAATTATCCGATGTGATTATAATTTCAATTTTATTAGTTAAGCTATTTAGTTAGTTCATTAACCCTTAATTAATCTCCATATTAATTAACTTTCTTTCCAAAATGAAGTGGACTTAGGGGAAGAAGCTAGAAAACCCCACTCCCCTTGTCCACCTACCATTAAGTGATGAGTCTAATCAATTGATTTTTTTAATATTTAGGGTGTTAATTAGCCATTAAGTGGATTGAGAGAGTAATTAGGCTTAAATGATCAATTCTCCTAATTAACTAAGCAATAAATCCCAAGAAAATTATGAAAGGTAGAGGTCATCCCATTAAACAAACAGATAAAATTTGGGATTAATTACTTAAGTAATTAGAACTTAATTAAGCTACATAATTTTTTATTTAAATCTTAATTAAGCCTTAATCACTGTTCAAAATTAATAAGAATCAATTTTAATTGAATATCATCTAAGATACTTTAAAAAAATATTCACTTGCATTTTTATGATGATTTGTGATGGTTTCATAGTCTGATTTAAATGATATTTCATGATAAAGTCCATTAATTTATTTATACTAAAATAGACTATTTGAGCTTCAAAATGCAATATCTCCCAATCCAAAATTCTTTCAACTTGAAATTTTTATGATAGGTGTATTTTAGTTTCAGTTACAATCTTTGAAAATTTTAATTCAATCCGATTTATATTTTTAGAGTAATTGATGAAATTCAATTTTCACTAAAACCAAAATTAATATCATAATATTTAATAACATTTGGGGATTTTGGATCTGAGAGGAATCCAACGAGTTTTATTTGTAATTTTTCATTGAGTATTTTATTTTTTATAAATTTTTTAAGTTTGATGTTATTTAAATAATTTTTAAATTTCAAAAAGGTAGAATTTCCTACTTATCCTAGTCAGCATAGCGCCAACGTACGCGGTGTGCTATGCACCGCCATTGGCCATCACGTCGACTTGGCACACGGTGCCACGTGTTGACTATAGATTGGAGCCACGATTTCACATGGTGAAGAAGAGTGAGAAATTGTTTGTTTGACCAGCCCAGATTGAATGTTCAGACGATCCAGATCGAATGTGTGATATGAAGGCTCAAATCGGGCAGATCTGGCATGAAATCCCAGCCATCCGTCTCTGATAAAGGGAGATCTGATGATTGCTGCCTTTCTTCCCCAAACTGACGGGTAGGAATAGAAAAATAATGTAATCTGAGTGGAAAACTACTCAGTTTGGGCCATTTGGGGCTTGATTCTCTGGCGATCATCACCAAAAAATACCTCAAAATGTAGTGGGATGATCCAAAATAAAAAAGTAAGGTATATCTAAGAAAATTTCCTAAAATTACGAATGCATTAAAGCAAATAAGAGATCCTACGACTCACTAAAGTATTTAGAAATTACCTCATCGGGGATGATTTTTGATTTTGCAAGATGCAAGAAGAAGCTTTGAGATTCCATCCATCAATAATCCATCACCCTCACCCTCCCGCTTTTGGTGGCTTTAATCCAAGTGAATGGGGAATGAATGCTAGTGCTTGAGAGCTCTTGGAGACCAAAATGAGGGCAGGAGAATGAGTTTGGAAGCCTCTATTCCTTTATGCACAAATGTGGCAAAAATCATCTTTCATGGTAGTTTTTGGCTCCTTGTCCTGGCTTGGGAATGGTAGGGAATCATCCTAGGTGGCTTAGTTTGCCAAAGGCTTTAGAGGTGGGATTAGTGGGTGTCATAGCAAGGGAAAGTGGTGGTCCTTGATGCCAAGTGTTCCAATGAGGGAGGTGAGGTGAGTTCACCTCCCCATGAATCATGGCTGACCTAACCACCTTTTGGGTCAGGTAATCAGTATCTTAGGTGCCTAAGTGGACCAATGGATGGGTGCCAACTGGCCAAGGAAGGGAAATGACCATGTGGGTAAGTATCTTTTCTCATGTGGTGTCCTTGATCCAAAGGAAAAGTGGTCATTTCGTATTATATTATATTTGGATAGATTTGGGATGAGTCAAAAGTGGGTTGGATCAAATTTCATGTCATTTGGAGTTCATTTGGTTCAACTTGGCTCAATTTCACCCATTTGGGTCAAATGAGTCAAACTGGGTTAGGTTGACCAATTGGTCAAATTGGGTAAAGTTCATATGATCATTTGGAGTGTATTGGTGTCATTGGTTTGGTTCAATTTGGTTTAGATTTGGTTTTGGCTCATTTGAGTTCATATGGATTAAAAGGGTTGACTTAGTTAAAGGGTTAGGTTGACTTGGTTTGACCCAATTTATATTAATTGATCATCCTAGGATGATGAACAATCATGTCATGAAGTTTAGATTGCTTAATTCACTTTGATTTGGAATTGAGTTGGATTTTGGTTCATGTATGTCAAATTGGTCACTTTGGGTCAAGTTGGGTTTAGTTGAGTCTTTTCAGTTGAGTTTGATTTAGTTGAGTTTATATATGGATTTGAGATTGATATACAACCACAATTGGTTTAAATGAGTTTTGGTTTATTTGAAAATATCAAGTCAAATGGGCCAAGTTGGGTTTGACTTGAGCTAATTTTGATTTGGCTTGATGATTATTGATTTCATTTACATTTGTAAGGTAATTGAAGGAATGATTGATTCAAGAGAAAATCCATTTCCTTTGGCTTGATTTGGATGTCATTTGGTTGAGTCCAAGGAATTGGCTCAAAGGGTTCAAATTTGGGTTTTGATTTGACTTGGATTTATTCTTGGCTATTTGATTGTAGATTGATTTATTTATATTTGTGAATATGATTGAAGGTATGATTGGTTCATGAAGAAATCAATCATTTTGGATTGAATTGGATGGAAATTTGTCTAAGTCCATGGAATCCAAGGCTTAGAAAGATTTTGACTAAGGATTTCAATCATTTGATTTGGAATTTGGATTTGGTTTTGGTATTGAATTTGAGGTTTGGTTTGAGAAGGTAAATATAGGTTGGGTTTAGGCCACAAGATAGATGGATTTTTCTAAGTCCTAAGGCTTAGCCTAATCCTATGGTTAACCCTTCTAAGTCTCTAAGTTTAGGTTAAGTGTTCACCTAATCACTAGAAGTGTCTTATGATTAAGAAAGTCTTAGTGTCTAGAAGACTCCCAAGTCTAAGTAGAGGAGGTTGAGAACTTACTCCAAAAGTGAGGTCAAAGGACCCCAATAGGTGTGGTGTAACCGACAAGGCACAAGACATTGGTGTGATCGATGATCAACAATGTCCAAAAGATCGCAAGCGCTAACAAAAATGATTTATACCTAAAATCAAGAAGGTAGATAGAATGATAATCTTAGTGTAATGCAACTCAACTTATGCCGAGGGCATAAGTGCGTGAAAAGGATTCGGTCATGCATGAAGAAGATCATCACACATGATTGGACATGTCACGTGAGGGGTTTATGCCGAGGCATAAAAGGAGGAGTTCACTGGAGTATATGAACCTTCCACTAAAGAAGCAGGTTCAAGCTATCTACCGGGGGATAAGAGTTTGAGTTGATTTTGAATATGATTTATGGGAAGGAGATCTGCTGGGGGATAATAATCTATAATCAACTATGGATGAAGATCAAATTATTTTTAATTTGTTTTATTTTAATTGATGGGGAGGCATATCCGCTAGGGATATGGACTCAAATCCACTACGGATTGGGTATGCAAACTAGGGAAGTAGGTTCGGACTTAGGGATGAGAATTTGATTTCAAATATGATTTATTTGGGGGTGTATCCATTGGGGATAAAAGTTTGATTGGATTTTCTTATGGCTCCATTGGGGAGCATGGTTTAATTTGTTAGGGCTCCATCAGGGAGAATGGTTCTGGATTGAGGCATATCCATTGGGGATGTACACTCAGTTAGACTTGTTTGATTTAGATTTAGGCTCTGCTAGGGAGGCAAATTTAATTTTCACCTCACTGGGGAGAAGTTTGGTTTGTCCGATATATTTGATTTGGCTCCAATGGGGAGGTTGGTTTTGAATTTGGTTTATTAGGGACCCTGTTGGTGTGCGATGGAATACATTAAGAAGGAATCACCGAGGCTTTGGCCTATCTTAGATTTACAAGTCCAAAGGGGTAATCCACCTGCCATAGGGTAGGGAAATCTGACCTAAGGGTTGCCTTGTGGTGTGTAATGACTATGCTTGGAAGAAAGCATAGTAGACTTACATCTTTGAAAGTAACGAATAGACATTTGGGTGATTTGTTGGATGTGCAACAAATCAAACCTGACCTAAGAACTGAGAGAGTAGGATCTTACCTCAACTCAAGAGCAAAATTAATTTCATTTTAATTTCATTTAGTTTGATATGATTTGATTTGATGTGTATGGACCTAACGCACGATGGATTCACTAAGAATGGGCTATGTCGGCCTTGACCTATCTCAGATTTACAAGTCCAAAGGGGTAGTCTACCAGCCACAAGATAGGACTATCCAACCTAAGGGTTGTATTTCGGTGTGCAATGACTATGCTAAGTATAATGCATAGCAGACTTACATCTTTGAAAGTAGGGATCACCACTATGGTGACCTATTGATGGTGCAACAAATCAAACCTAACCTAAGGAAACTATTAAGTGAATGTCGCTAGGGACTTATGTCAGCTCAAGAGTAGTTAGGATTTATTTCATTTTAATTTGATGGACCCTATTAGTGTGTGATCGAAAATTTAGCCTAGTCTGCATTAAAGGTAGGACTACATTCAACCAGTCTTTTTTGGTGTGCACAAATGCTAAGAAGAAAGCATAGCAGACTTACATCTTCCAAAGCGAGGAACAACTGTTAGGGTGACCCATTATTGTACAACAGATCAAACCTGACCTAGGGCTGCTCGTCGGTGTGCAGAAGTCGTGCTAGAAAGAATGCATAGAAGACTTACATCTTCTAAAGCAAAGAATGATTGCCGGGGTGACCTGTTGGTAGTGCAAGAAGTCGAACCTGACCTAAGGGTGACTTTTGAGAGAGTGCTGCCAGGGACTTATCTCAACTCAAAAGTAGTCAAGCGATTCCTATATGGAGTTTTGTTCACAATGCCCTAAAGATAGGATGCCTGCTTAGGAAAGATGCCACGAGGGGCATTAATTCCTAATCCACAAGAAAATATATAATTTATTTGTTTATTATCATGGACCTTATTAGTGTGCGAGGGGCCACACTAAGAAGGGGCTATGTTGGCCTTGACTTATCTCAGATTTACTAGACTAAGGGAGAATCTGTGCATCCATAAAATAATCTCCAACCATAGGGGTGATTACTAAGAAAGGAGGACAGTCTAATCCAAAATTAACTAGGGTAGTGTCTAAATGGGGTCGCAAAGGACGTGATCAAAATAGAGTGCCCATAATAGAGGTGCCACTAGGGACGTTATCCTAGACCTTGTAAATAAGAAAGCATGTAGGTATACGGTGGCCAACTCAAGGAGAAAGCATAGCAGTCTTACATCTACCAAGAGTGGTGTATCCAATGGGCACTATCAGCGTAGCGAACACCAACCAACCTAAGGTGCCGTGTGAGCGATCTAGAAAGAATTACATCTCCCTAAAACAAACCGATCATCGAGATAGTCTATCATCAGAAAGTATCCGACCTAGGGCTGGGTTGTACTTAAGAAGAAAGCATAATAGACTTACATCTTCCAAAGTAGGGATCAACCATTTGGGGACCCATTGATGGCAGAACATATGAAACTTGACCTAAGGGTGACTACTATGTAGGGAGTCACAAAGAAATTTTAGACCCAAACTTGAAGTAGTCAAGAGGAAAGGAGCCGCTAGGGGACTTACCCTAATCCTCTACTCAACCAAGTTAGTTCACTATATGGCTGAAGGCATAGTAGCATACTTACATCCTCTTAAATGAAATCCAACATGACGGTAACTACCATGTGCCTACCATGCTAACAAGGCCGTAAATCAAATAGGAAATAAAGCATAGTAGACTTACATCTTCCTGTGCGAGGGACCATAGGGTTGACAAACTAGCAAGGTAACACATCAGCCTAACCTAGAGCAGCTATTGAGTGAGTGCCACTGGGGGCATTATCCCAACTCGAAGTAGCCTGAGACAAAAAAAAATATGTGTTTGTTGATATATGTTTATGTTTGTGTTATGTTGGAAGGATATGATGCCGCTTGGTTTCTCTTACATCCACCATAAACACATCAAAGAATGGATTAAATGGTGCCACAATGTGACTCAATGTGACTGGATGTCGCTTGCTTACACCTAACTTAATTGTACTAGTCAAAATAGGATGACTCTTCTTTACACCTATCCTAGAGATAATATTGAGTTTTGAATGTAAGTTTGAAGGAATGTTTAGATTGATGAAGAATTTTGAAGTGTGATTATAGATCGATATTCTTATTTTATTATTATTTTTGACTCAACCAATGTAGACTTGAAAAGATAACTTTATTAACGAATTGATTTTTTTTTTTGAAATTTATTTAGATGTGTGCAAATGGAATAAAATCAACTAAGACTAGTGTTCTTTCTCCAAAATTCTTGGGACCTAGTCAAAGTAATTGATCATCCATAGTAAAAGAAATTAACCAAGGCTTCTCAAGTATCATGCTCTGATTTGTATTTGAATGAAAGAAATTTATCATTATAATTACTTGAATTATTCTCCAAATTTGAAATTTGATTTCGAGTGTAATAGCTTTTGAGGTAGTGTTTGTTGATTAGAAATACAAGACACTCTCATATCATAGTGGTTTAAACTACTTTCCATCCTTCAAAGCAAAATCTTGATTTTGAGAGTTTTGAGATAGACTAACTTTGAGAGAGTTTAAACCATATATATTCAACGTTAATTGAGGTCACTCTTTATTTATTTATTTATTTATTTTTTATTTGTAAGACCTTCAAGCTTTCAATTTTATTTTTTGGAAGTTGCATCTCTAATATCACTTTAATCTCTCTTTTTTATTTTTGTTATCCCATGATGCTTTACTACAAGCCCTAGAAAATTCCCTAAAGTCATCCTAACTATATACTTTAGGGGATTCATAATGTCATAACTTGAAGATAACTGTGATCATAAGATTACCTTTCTTTTCTTCAGATCAGCATTCGATTTGGTGATGAATGAGTTTGTCGAAGATTCAAGTCATGTCCCGCTAGTAGGTAGCACTGATATTTTTAAGGCTGAAAGGCATGACCTTATAGAAATAAATTCTGATTAGGGTTCGAAAGAAAGTATTTTTCTCATCTTCAAGAGCCATCTTTATTTGGTTGTATCCAGATGAACCATCAGTGAAGGAGAAGACTACATGATGAGGTGAATGTCGTCAATTATGGTAGTGGAAATTCTTTCACATGCCTTATTTAAGTCCCTAAAATTGCATATATGAATTTAGCCATTCTTCTTCTTAATTAGATGATCGGCCAAACTGTAGAGTATTTTTCTTCTCGATGAAGCTTATATATCAATTTTGACTTCAAAATGACTTTCAATGTGTAATCACATGCCTAGGAGCTTGCTTTATAGGGTTAGCACTATGCTCTACGCTATTTTGTGTTGGAGATAAATTGAGCAACTCTTCATAACTCCATGCGAAGCAGTCCTTAAACTCAGTCAACAGCCTAACTAAGTCATTGGTTTCAATTTTATTCAACAAGGAACTGATGTATGTCGGATGTGGATTATCTTCATTTCCTAAGTTGATTTCTTTGATGGTTATTCTTCAAAGGTGGTGCATCTTTGACTTCAAAATAACTTAGATCATTTGAAGTTCCTAAGCACACCTCATCATATAAGTTAGCATGATTTAAAAAGAACCTATCAGATTCCAAATGATTGGTTAATAATCATTACCATCTGAACCAATTCAAATCTCCCGGTCTTGATTGAGAATTTTTGCATTTGTTGTCCAACCCTTGAAGTAATCTAACTCATGTTTAAACCAAGCATGTGGAATCAATCCTTTCTGCTAAATTTATAACACTGAGTCAATCAAATGGTAATATTAAATCTTTATATGAATCATCCTCTACATAAACTTCTTGAAGATGATGCTCCTAAAAACCTCAGTCTCCGGATGACTTAGGTGCTTCCTTAAACCCCCTCAACTTTGTGAGTGGGGTTATAAAAGGTTCCTAACCGATGCCTAATTGTTTCACATATAGACTTGGATACATTCATGCTTTTTCTGGTCACCCATTGTCCCAGTGTCACCTCAAAGGAATCTAAGAAGAGCTTGTGTTGACCATAAGACTCATCCTCAACTAGATTCTAAGTCTATATGGAGCAATCCCTCTTGGATAATCTTCTCCAATCTGGAGGTCTTATCTCTTGCCTCTCTAGATTCTTTCTATAGTGAGGTCATCCCACATATGTTTGAATGGAGGACACTATGAGTGGAATCTGTGCTCATTTCCTCCCACCTCATGTCTCACATTTTTCTTTCTTTTTTTTTCTTTTTTTTTCTTTTTCTTTTTTTCTTTTCTTCATTTCTTTCCATTTATGACAATTGACCTTTTGATTTTGAGGGACATTGATCCTCATATCATCCTCATGAACTAAATGGTTTGAGATCTCCTTGATGTAGTACCTGTCCCACCTCGAACTTGAGACCCATGTAGAGAGGTGAGAACCTGTAATTCTGTATCCATGGTCTCTAGAATATTGAGATGTGATCAATCAATAAGTAAAGCCTTACCTTAGATTCCTCATATCTTTGGATGAGGGTGTCGTATATGCTTAGCAGGGAGAACTTTCTAAGAGCTAGGATGTTGTAGTCAAGGCTTGGTCCTCCACAAGCATATCCATAAAAGCGTGGAGGGGTTATCTACTCACTAAAACTAATGACTTGTTTACTTATCCTAAGGTGTTACCCAGGAGGTAGAACTTTGCCATTATGTAGTTGACTGGTGACTTCATGTGGCGTTGATAGTTCTACCACATCGTGCATATTTATAGCTTCTCCTATAGAACTCTCAGAGTCGGATGACTCCAAGTCTATCTCAATGGGTGAACCTGATTGATTCAGAAAAGGAAAGTCTGATTCTGAATCATAAGAAAAAAGATCAAAATTATATGTGCTATTATTAATATTATTTAGACTTGGAGAGCTTTCAATTGAAATGAGATCATCAAACTATCAAAAGTAGAGAAGATATAAGTGGAATCTTTCTTTCAATGATGGAGGTACATGATAGAAATCAAGTAAAGTAAGCGGAGGGAATGATTTAGTGCCCTCATCCACAGATACAATGTTTCTGCTAGAAGAAGAGCTGAATGAAATGGTAGTAGCTACAATGGTGGAGGGCATTCTCAAGTCGATCAGTGGTTGTGCTACTAGCCTATTCTGGGCAAGTGAGAACTGTTGCTGCTACTCCTGAGTTCCCACCCTCTTCGAGTTGTATCTTTGGAAACTTGCAAACCTTCCTTGATGTTGGAGGTTTGAGCTACATCAGGCACCTACAATAAAAGTTTCTTAATCTTAAAAAATGATCTTTTTAGAGGTTCGGGATAGGGAGATATCCCAACCTTCTTTTATCTTGAGAGGATCACATGTATCCTAAAGATTACCCTAATAGAATTAGATGGTTATTCTAATAAGTCCTTAAGGATAATTATGGCACCTGACTTGTAGCTGTGCTTAAGCCAGTCCTTGAAAGTGATTCAATCTTCTAAGACATGGCCTAACATGCGGTTGTTGGGGCAAAAGTTAGGATCATCACTACCACTCTTAGGCTCTGGTAGCTAGAAATTAGGCTTCTTTAAGAGATTTTTAATGATTTTTCTGACTACCCCTCTCTTGAATGAATAGGGTTTGTTTAATTTGTCCAAAATAGTAAGTGGATAATAGCTACGTGGGTAATGAGCATGTTGTGCATACCGAGGTACATGGGCTATATATGATGGCCAAGGAGGTGGTAAAGGAGGTGGTAGAGGAGGCTGCTGAGCTTGAGGTCTCTCAAAATGAACTCTGATTAGTTGCCCCTTATCAACTAATACTACTACCCCTGGCTTCTTCCAAAAAGCTTTTTGTGGCTTGGACTTGGATGACTGGTCTTGAAAAGGCAACTATTTGACTTCCCCTTACTGACTAGCTGCCTTGTTGATCAATTTCTCAAAGGTTTTTAATAGTAAATCCCTTGAACATGAAAGCAACTGGGCCATGAATATTCTTAAGAAGAAATTCTATGGCATGATATTCAGACAACTACGATTAACATTTCATACTTAGGTTTTGCCACTTGAGAATATAATCAACGAGAGACTCATTAAGATTTTGTTGTGCCACAAGAAGGTCGCCCACAGTTACACTTTGCTGAGCTCCAATAAACCTCTTATTGAAGAGTTGCTCCAACTCATCAAATGTCTTTACTGAACTATTGGGTAGTTTGACATACTAGTCGAATGCAATCCCTGACAGACTATTGATGAACAAGAGAAAAAAAAGTGCATCGCTGCCTCCAACATTGCAACACTCAACTCTAAAGTGTGCTATGTGTTGTCGAGGGTTCCCATTATCATCAAAAATCTTGAAAGAAGGTGGCACAAACTCTTTGGGGGTACTAAACTGTGTTAAATTTCTTTGGGGTAGGGTCTACCCTTTAGAACTCGGCTTGCAATGTTTCCTTTACCTTGTTCCACCATTTGTTTGAGATCTTTCTCCTACATGAAGGTCCCATCTACGACCTTCCTATGCTTTCCACTATCCCGATCCATGGGAGATGCACTCTTGGGAGGATCTAAAACATGTAGGTCAGCTTCGATGACTTCCATGAGCTATAAAATTGTTTCAAGAACTCAAGTGTCTTCAACCCTTCTCCATTCGGCCATCTTCGCTTGAGATGCTAGAGGAGGTGTTGGGTTGAATGAGTAGTGCCATCCTCTTCAACAATAATACCCTCAAGAAGGGATCCTTGGGTATCAACCATATAGACTTCTGCTGTGTCCTTAAATAGATCATCCTCGTTGGGGTCGATAGCTACCCTACCCTCTTCCAGATCCAAATGATCGCTCCCAAGAAGCTGCCTCTTCTCAACAAACTAGTCCTCTAGAATGTCATTTAAAGAACGATCTCATACACTACCAGGCTAGGCTAACACAAACACCCGCTGACTACTAACTGTAAGGTTGTGTTCATCTGACTCTATGCATCTAACACTGCCCACTGAAGGGGTGCTCTCACTAGGAGGGTCTACTACCACGGGAACTGTGATGTCATCCCCCCTTCCTATGCTACTACTGGTGATTATAGTGGTGTCACGAGATAATGACTCCCACTTTGCCACAAGTGGGAGGTTGAATCACCATAATTGATGATATAGATGGAGTGGAATCCTTAGGCCAGCCATCACCAATGGGGATTCCTTTCTGATGCACGGACCTTGGGACCAAAAGGGGAACATGAATAGGTGATGGTGAGGGAGTGGAGATGGTGGTGACGGTGCCTCACCGGAACTCTCCTCCAAAGAACTGGTGGTCAACTCTTATGATGAGGCCTTGATCAAAGAAATTAACAGGCAACAACTGCCTACTGCCTCTCCTCTCTTTGGGATTTGTAGCTCCTCTGGCCTATGGATCTGATTGCTAACGCTCTTAGGGATCATGGACATCAAATCAAATAATGCATCGGACTCTGAGTGTCCATAACCTCTGCTAACCTAGTGAAGACCTATCCTGAGACCTCATAGGCCCCTCATCCTCAGCACCAGCCTGGTGGTGTAATGTAGCAATCCTCCGTGACACCATGTAGAATTTAGAATGGATTGAATATAATATTAAGGAATAAACATATTATCTCAGAAGATAAACATGTTATCCTATAATGGATTCGATCATTTCAATAAAAGACTCCTAAGGCTAATGGGTCTTTCGTGTAATAGATATTTTTCTCCTGAACTACATGGAAAAGTAGAACATGGTTTATTTTAAATTGGGTTCATGGTTCCGTATAGAGGTAAGCCCCTATAGTTAATTACATCTTTAGAAGGGTCTCTTCTTAAGAATAATCGATTAAGGAAATAAGTGGTTATTTCTAAGGATTTCTAAGATGGTTTTCAAAGGATTGATTTTTGGAAATTTTAATTGGGAACGGTCCAAATTGGAGAGAGTTATTTTGGAGGCTAATTAGAATGAAGTAGGAAATGCCTATTGATATTGGAACTAGACATTTCAACTATCCTATGATTGGGCTTCAAATTTGGGATTTAATTTTAGATTTTGAGTTGTCACTTTCTTAGAAATCTAGGACTTGGATTCTAGCAGCACAAGATTGCCGAAACTCCTAGGGTTGAAGACATATTCCTAAAAAAGATGCTAACCTAGTCCGTGTGCTTCAAAAAATGATGCTCGACCTAGTTCTATATTTTGGGAATTATTATTCTCCTCTCATTTGAGGGAACTAACCTATCCCTGACTCTTCTGGGCCTATAACTCACTTGGAGAGGGCTACCACCTAAGTGCATTTTAAATTTATGAAGCTAAGCCTTATGAATGCAAGATGGCTGGGCTATTTCATTTTTAGGAAAGGAATCTATGAATCTAGACTCACTCCCTAATCCCTAGAATCATGTAGGGTGTGAAGATGCATCTCACTAATGCATATTTTTTAGATTTTTATAAATTTTGACTCAAGATTCATTTCAGGCCATTGGTATGCAATTTATGCCTAATGCCATGCAATTAGAAATGGTTATGGGCCAAATCAATATTAGAAGGTAGGCTTCTCTAAGAAGGTGGCCATCCTCACAAGACAGATGCCTCTTATGTGCAATGGGTGAAGTTGCCCAATTCAAGGAATAAAAAATAATATGATTTCATGATTTCAAGCCTAATCATTTTTAATTAATTTTATGTTATGTTATGCCCAAGGCTTTAATTTATGTGAAGTTTTGAGTTTTATTTATTTTTATGATTCGATTGATTTAGTTGGGTAGAAGACTTAGTTTATCCTGTGAGCCTACATCTAGCCAATCATCTCAGAACAAAACGTCATGAAAGAAGCCTAGAAAAGCATGTTGATTCTATTGCGCACCCAAAATAAATCAAGCCAATCAAATAATATAAAAATAGGGAAAAGCAGCCAAGTATCGCTATACACCATAGAAGAAAAAAATGGGTAGCCGAGCTCTGCGCTTATACAACCCAGCTTAGAACTACAAGTATAGATCTATGGGTCTTCTTTCTAGGACAGTCTCATTCTTCAGGGACTTCCATCAGGCTCCATAGGGGATCACTACACCATCTCCTAGTAGGGTCAATTCTTGCTAATCTTAGACCCCATAGATCCTAACCTACTTTAAAGCTCAATTTTACATTTTAAAATTCAAAAAAAATATAAGTCCTGCAAAATAGATGTTAAGAAATACAAACAATACACAACAGTTATATTTTACAAATATACGGGCTTAGCATTAGTTACTTGCTAAGCCCATCTGTCGTATGGACTATGTTAGGGGATTTTTCAACACCTGTGAGCAAACAATAATTTTATAATTTTATCTGACATGATCCCTTTTAACATAGTCCCCTATAAAAAATAATGTTAATTCTAAAAAAAATGCCCTACCATCCATTCTAATGAACAAACAAGCCTAGTCATCTAGTCTAAAGTAATACACCACATAGACATGTGAAGCACAGTACTTAGAAACATAAAAGAAGCATAGAACCTAACATCCAGGACCTAAAATGATCTAGGGGTTTGTTCTTCTTCAATTTGAAGTTTGAATTTATTTAATTTTACCTTTGGTTGGTTGCAATTCAAATAATATATTGATTTAATTCCCATTTTATTTCATTTTATTTTGGTTAAAGTAATGTTTACGTTTTCGGGAATGAAGAGTAGAATGAATTCCTTTTTGGGGGAAATCATTTTTTAAAGGTCTAATTCCCATCTTAAATCCTAATGAAGTGTTCTTTTTTAAAGGTCTAACTAAGATCCTTAAGTATCTTAATTAATTCTTTTGATGTTACTTATGTTTGGATTAATTTTATTTATTTATTTTATTCAATTGAGTTTGATTTAGTCCATTTGATTTATTTGATTTTTATTTATGTTGGTTTTATTTTATCTAGATTGATTCATTTCTTTTGTTTGATTGATGTCTTAACTTTAAGTTAGGTTTATTTATGTTGATTTTAATTTGGTTTATGTTCACTTGAAAATATTTAGGTTAAGGTTTACGTTTCATTGATTTAACTTGATTCAAATTGTTTAATTATGAATTCATTTATCAATTTCATTAGTTCTTATGTATGTGATTAATTACATTCTTTCATTTATGATTGTTCAAGTTTTATGTTATTTTCATTTGATTTGATTTGATGGTTTAGTGTTTTCTTTTGTTCACATTACTTTGCTTCATTTAATTTGAATTATTTTGAACTTTATTCTTATGTTTAGTTTAATTCCATTAGCTTAATCATGTTTAATGTTTTCTTCTTTCAGATTACTTAATTTTGCTTTGATTTGATTCATCTTATTCTTATATTTGATTTAATTAGTTTGATCATAAGTTTATTTATCCTAAGTTTTAATTATATTTCAATTGATTTAGTTTAAGTTGTATGTTTATTGATTTATTTTCTTTGAAACTTAATCCTATGTTTATTAATTTCAACCCTTAAGATGATGTTCATTTGGTTTGATCCTAAACATAATATTGTATTTACATGTATATATATGTAAATTTGGTTTATTAGGTTTTTATTTGAATTGATTTTAAATTGAATTGGTTTATTCACTTTATGTTGAAAGGATATGT
Source organism: Cymbidium sinense (assembly GCA_021442155.1). Lineage (NCBI taxonomy): Eukaryota > Viridiplantae > Streptophyta > Magnoliopsida > Asparagales > Orchidaceae > Cymbidium > Cymbidium sinense. The sequence goes on from CM038217.1 coordinate 675,860, forward strand.
CAAGTTATGTTGATTTAGTTTATATTGTAAGTTTATATCAAAATATGTTGATTTAGTTCATGTTGTATTAACCTAATGTATTTAGGTTAAGATTTATATTCACTTTTAGTTAAATTTCTAACTTAGTTTGATTTGAATTATTTAATTTATTTTGAGTTATTTGATTTATTAATTTGATTTTGGTTCATTATAACTTAAGACAATTAGATTTCAAATTTGGATTAAGTTATGTTAGTCTCATTTACTTCAATCTAAATAATCCTAAGATATGAATTCATTCTTAATTTAATTGAATTGAAGATTAATGACTTTTGAAAGTGTTAATGGTTTCAAAATCTAAAATTTTACTTAATTAATAGTTTTATTCATTTAAGATTTAAATTTATTAACTTTAGGTTGAAATTGATCACTTATTGATATTTAGAGAAGTTCCTTAATAGTTTTCTGATGTTTGATTAAGATTGATCTGAATTACCATTTAATTTAATAGATTAATCAATTTTCTTAACCAATTATTTGATTAATATTGACCTAAGGATTTAGAAATTTAACAACTCCTAATCTAAATATCAACTGGGTTTGAAACTTTTTTGGCAAGTGAGGTTACATGCCATTTACAAATGTCCAAAGTTTTACTTTAATCAGATTTGTAATTAGGGAGCAATTAGAGTTTTAATTATTTCATTAAAATTAAGTTTCCAATTCAAGGATTTGTGTTTCCAATGAGGGTTTATTTATAATTTTGGATGGTTGATTTATTATGATTTAATTAAATTTTGTTAATTATTTGAATTAATTAATTCATTTAATTAAGCCAATTTAAGGATTATCAAGTTTAGATGAGTTTTAATGATGTTTTAATATTCATTGAGGTTTGTTAAGTTGATTTATGCTTATTATAATCATTTCCATAATTTAATTTAATTAATTTTAATTTATTTAATTAAATTAGGGGTTTAGGGTTGAAAATAATTAATTTTAATTTATTTAATTAAATTAGGGTTGTAGGGTTGAAAATTTCATTTCTCATAAAAATATGTCGAATTAAAATATGAAAAAATAATTAATGGCGTGTTTTAAGCTTAATTTCAGCTCTCCAAAGTTTCATGTTAATTAGATTACTGGTTTGGAAGTAATTAAGGTTTAATGATTTTAATTAAACCCAATTAATAAGGCTAAAATACCCAATATAAATTGGAGATTTAAAATTTTTATGGATTCCTCTCATCAAGATGAATTCATAGAGCTTTTATTTTTTATTTATCTTTCTATGATTTTTAGAATTTTATGTGATTTTAATTAAATTAAATTAATGTTTTAATGATATTTAATGGTTTTAAGTGAGTGGGTCCACCCGCTGGTGCCATTGGTCCCTCGTGGGTCCCGTTTATGGGTTTGAAATGAGACCATCTGACAGAGCCTCCGTATGAAGACGCGGAGATTTTATCTCCTACCGACCTGCGTAGATTGAGAGCCGTTGATGGTTTTTGGCTAATTTCTCATGATCCAAGCAATGAAATTCAATAATTCCAATTGCAAAATGATCATTGAATGATTCCCTATCGATCCATAGTGCTTGATCTCACTTGAGATCAAGTTTCCTTTATAAAATACCAAAATCAAGACATTAATGGTGTACCTTCAAGCAAGCGATTTCAAACGATGGGATCACCTCCAATAGCTTTGGAACTCTAAAAGAAACTCTGTGCTAAAGGAATTGAGCTATCTCCTTGTGGATTGGTCCTTAGACCAAGGTGGATTTTGATTTTGAGGTGTTGGTCATTCTCCTACTTGCTGACGGCTTGGGAAGTGGGAGAAGTTTTGTTTCTCCTTCGTTTTCAATGGTGAAGGTGAGGGAAAGGTAATTTTTGCTTGTGGAAGTGTCTAACTGCAGAACTTTCTTTGGTCATGAGCCTCTCTTCCTTTTCTTCCTCTCTGCTAGAGTGATAGGGTTGGAAGCTTACTTGGTTGTTTGATTGCCCCCTTCACTTGAAGGCAACCTTCTCTTAAAAGGAGGCTTAAGAGGTGGAGTGGAGGTGAGTTTGCATTTTTTTCTTCCATTTTTTTTTTTTATTCTTTTGATTTTCATTTTCCATTCTTTTATTTTATTATTTTATGGCATCATCACATAGCGCTTGACTAAAAAAATTAATCTCAAATGGATTTGAGATTGGGTTTGAATCCATTTGACTTGGATTGGAAATTGAAATCCAAACCAAGTAATTGAATTCAAAGTGTTGGATTTTAGTTTAAACCTTTTTCAATTTTTAATTCAATCATCTTGAATTGATGATTGATTGAGTTTTGATTTAATTGACCCATTTAAGTTTGGATTTCATTTCATTTTAACCTATTTGGCCTAAATAGGTTAAGTCTGGTTCTAATTGAATTCAAGTAACCAATTTGATTCAATTGGAATGAGTTTGGATTCTTTCATTCATTTTAATTTGATTTAATTGGATTTAATTTGAGTTAATCTAAATTAATCATTTGGGTTGAGTCCACCTGAGTCAACCTAATGAAAATTCCTTAAGACACTAGGTGTATCATCCTAAGCATTAAATTAAGAAGTTCCTATTTGAAATTAGAAATCTTAATTACTAGTTTCAAGGTTCAAATTAACCTCATCCAAAATTGAGGTCCACAAATGGACCCCCAATATGTGTAGTGGATCAAATACATACCGACATATTGGCGGACCGATCAACATACAAGCAAGCATAAGCTTGGGATTCAAATCCAAGATTTTGATTATGGTTTGGATTTGATTGTGAAAGATAGGCAAGCCTATACTTATCTTGTAATGATTCTTCTTAACTTCATTAAGTTCTAGGATGAATAGGAATGTCATTAGGAATAGACCCAAAGGATGGTCTGGTCCTAATGCAATCACTATGGTCAAAGAAGATGCCGTTTGGGGACTTACTCTTAATTGAGAATAGTAGTTGGAAAGGATGCCAATGTGGACACTTACTCCTATTCAAACTATCTGAAGTTTTAACCAAGGAAGATACCACTAGGGGATTTACTCTTATCTCATTAGCTATTTGGAAGGGGTCTTTAGAGATTTGATTCAACCTAAATAGCTTAAGTGGAGGAAAGGGGTCTTTAGATGGCTTAATCCTAAACCTCAGACTATAATAGGATGCCTTCTCAAGGACTTTCTCCTAATTGAAAAATGTAATTAGAAAATATTCCAATGTGGACACTTACTCCTATTCCATACTACCTGATGTTTTGATTAGGGAATATACCACTAGGGGATTTACTCTTATCTAGTTTGCAATTAGGAAGGGGTCTTTAGAGACTTTATCCAACCTAAATAGCTTGAGTGGCATGAAAGGGGTCTTTGATGACTTAACATGTACACAATAGGAATGGTGCCATAAAAGGCTTGCTCCATACCTATGAAACTAGGAATGGTGCCATGAAGGCTTACTCCAAACCTATGTGTTGACCTCACTTTTGGAGTGAGCTCTCAACTTCCTCATCATAGATCTAGGACTCTTGTAGACACTAAGAGTTCCTTAGTCTTAAGACACTTCTAGTAATTAGGTGAACACTTAACCCAACCGAGACTTAGAGTTAGCAAGTAGGGTTGTGCCTTAGGGATTTATGAGGACTTGCCTAACTTATAGCCTAAACCTAATCCTTTCTTCCTTCTTTCAAACCAAACCTTAAATTCAAATCCAAATTCCAAAAGCAAATCCAACTTCCAATGATTGAAACCCAAGATTAAATTCAAACTCCAAATCCCTTCCTAAGCCCTTTGATTTTATCTTATGGACTTAGACTTAACCAAATTCAAATCAACCCCAATTCAATTTATTTTTTCAAAATCCAAATTCCAAAATCAAATCCAAGTTCCTAGTCATAAATCAATTCCAAATTGCAAGTGATTAAAACAAATAATCACATTCAAATTCCAAAATCCTTCTTAAGCCATATGAATCACCTTCATATGCTTAGCCAACCCAAATTTGGTTGATTTCTTCATAAATCAATCATTCCTTCATATATTCACAAATATAAATGAAATCCAAAATCAAACCATTCAAATCAAATCAAAATAAATCAAATCAAACCAATTCTCTACTTAAGCCCTTTTGACCAACATCCCTTAATTTGGTCAAATTTGCTTCCAAATCACTCCAAACTCAAGTGATTTTCTCATAACCCATTTATAAATTCATTTATATTCACAAATATAAATGAAATATAAATTCAAATGGTCCAAACTAAATCCAAATCAAATTAAATTCCCAATTTTAAGCCCATTTAGCCAAACATTTGAACTTGGATAAATGATACCCAAATCAATTCAAAACTCATGAATTTCTTCATGATTCAATCATTCTTACAATCATTGACCCGAACATAAATATAAACCACCATTATCAAACCAAACCCAAGTCAACCCAAGTCAAGCCCATGTTGACTCTTTTGGCTTGAAATTGTCATATGAACCAAAACCCATTTGGTTCCAAATCACTTGTAATTAGATTTATATTTAATTCATAGGCTCATGTGTGAGTTCAAATAAACTTGAATCTAGCCATGATCAAGCCAAGCAACCCATTTACTCTCACTTGACCTAAAGTGACCTAAAGGACCTTTTTGAGCCAAGTTCTAATCTAACCCAAATTGGATTGAACCAAGCCCATTTAAACCTTCAATCATGATCAACAATCATCCCAGGGTGATCAATTACATTGAATTTAATCAAACTAAGTCAAACCTAGCCTTTAACTAAGTCAACATTTAACCCAAATGAAACCCAAACTAGCCAAAATCCACCATATGCCAAATTGATTAAAACCATTAACTCAAATCCATTCATAATCAATGATTGAACATGACCAAACCATCAATTGAGTCAAATCAAGTCCAATTGCCATCTGACCTAAGTTGACCCAAATAGGCCTAAGAGGCTAAAATAGGTCAAATCATGATTTGATCCAAATTGATTGCAACCAATAGCTTAAGTTCCTTCCAAATCACTTAGTGAACTTGACCAAATACATAATTGAGCTCAGGTTGACCAAATTGATCAACTTGACCCAACCTAGCCCAAATTGACCTAAAAGGTCAAATTGGCCCAAATTCAAATTAAATATAAATTAAATCATACCAAAGCCTACAATCTTTTTTAAATGATCAATTGAACTTGACTAAACCCTTAACCCAACCCAATTTGGTCAAATTGGTCAAGTTGACCAATTTGACCCTTTTGAATGCAAATGAGTCAAATCCAAACCTAGGCCAAATCAATCCAAGCCAATTAAACCAAAACATCCCAAATCATCATATGAACCTAACCCAAGCCTTGGTTTAATACAATTGGATCAATTGGTCAACCCAACCCAACATAGCCCAAATTGAACTACCATTTAAGCCCAACTGGATCCATCAACTCATAATCACCCACCATCCCAAGCTTCTAATGGTCCTATCCCATCCCCATGGCCCTCTTAAATCCCCAAACCCACCTAACCCACTCTTGGTAGCCCATGGACCTTTGGGATGTGAGTTGACTCACTTCCAACCCAAACCAAGCACCCAATGGATCCAAACCCTGCAGCCTTTGCACAATGGATCCATGGCAGCCTCCCATCACTTCTCTCAATGTTGTCGTGCAACCTGAACTTGATGGGGACAAGTTCGAATGGTGAACACAAATCATGCACACCGCATCCATCCATCATGAGCAATTGAGGGGTATACCCCCTCAATTCGAACAAAAAACATAGCCAATTGCATTGAGATACTTCTTAATCCAAATCTGAAGCCCCTTAGAGCGATCCCAAGCATCCTAAAGTCCTCCTCGATCGGCATTGCCCATTCTTGAGTAAAGTTGAAATATGAGATCCCAATCTCGAGAAATACTCCCTCATTTCATAATCAAACTCAAATTCCTCTTACCAGACTCTCCATACCCAAAGCCAAATGAGTCATTTCCCTCAAGTGGCCAAAGATTCGATCGAGGCCTTCACATGTGTGGATTGATCAACTGAGCACTCTTCTCCAAATTTAGCTCAAAGCTTCTCAACAGGACCTCACCTCAACTAGGACACACCATTAGACATTAGCTCTGGTGAGGTAATTCCTCAAAATCATAGTTATAGGGAAATTATGCTTGGTCTTTTTTGAAGAGAATTTAAATCCCATGTGAATTTGACCGTTGGATGTACATCCCCCTCCTTCTAAAGGTGTGGGATCAGTTTGACCCCAATCTGAGCTTGGGTGAGCTCAGAATGAATGGGGAAAAATGGACGGTGCCCATCTTTCACTACTCATGAAGGAGGAAATCATACACTATCTGTTCCACATGATTGAAACAAACAACTGTGATTAGATCAAGGTAGATCCCCACTATTTTCTCCCATAACCCGTGGATCAAATTGTGGTCGTCCGATCTTAGATCGGACGGTCCTTGGGAATGTACATCCATCGTCGGCTGAGCCAACACGCGAAAGTGACAACTTAAATAGCCAATCCCATTGTGCCACGTGGAAAGCATGCCACGTCAGCTGCCACGTGGCCCGATGAGATTAAGGCTTAAATTAGGCTATTTTAATTAATTTTTAAGACTAAAACTGCATAAATTCATAACTAATTGTATAAAAATCCAAAAAAATGCAAACTTTAGCTCATTTTAAAGGTATTTCAGAGTAGAATCTAGGAAACTTATTAATAATTGATTTTGAGCAGTGACTATGGCTTACTTAAGGTTTAATAGGAAATCTAATTAGCTAAATTACCCTTTAATTAAGCATCCAATTAAACTCAAATTTTTTGTGGATGTCGAGGGGGATGACCTCTACGTGCCCTATTTTTTGGGATTTTAGTGGTTGCTTAATTAGGAAAATTAGTTGATTAAGCCTTAATCACTCTCTTAATTTAATTAATAATAATTAGTGAATGAATAGTAGTTTAATCAATTATTTAAGCCTAATTACCTTGTTGGGAACTTAGGGAGTGGAATTGGGATATTTTTATTAATTCATTTCCTAGATTTTTTTCACTTTTGTAATTAAATTAATTATTGATTAATGAGGTAATTAATTGATTAATTAATTAATTAATTTCCAAGATAAAAATTAGAGCCTAATTGAGTGCTTGAAATGACTTAGAGATTAAGGATTCAGGCCTTATCTTTAATCTCTCTCCCTTAATTAATTTTATCATCCTAATCAAAATATAATCAGCGAATTCAATCAACTAATTAATAAGTTTGATTTAACTCAATCTAAAATCCACCTCACACCTAAGCAACATTTAATTGATCTTGGGTAGCTCTTTGGGTGTTCAATAACCTAAGGTGAGAGATAATGAAATTATGATTAGCTCATATGTGTGAGAAACCATAAAAATAGTTCGGTGAGATTTAAATTAACTATTAATCATAAGCCACTGCTAGGCCCCTTTCATTTCTTAGGACCATTGCTAAATTTACTTTTCATATGATTGCATATGATATTGGCTTATTATTAATTAGTTAATTAACTTAAGGTGATATAGGTTATTTAATTCACTTAATTCATACCTTAACCTAATCAAAATATAAAATCAACCTAAATATTCTTCATTAAACCAAATTAAACATATGGGAAAATTGGATTAGATTAAATCAAATCAAATCAAACTCAAAGCTAAAAATGTCTTCAAAGAATTTTGGTTTACTTTAAATTGCCTTATTTAATATGATTGTCCTAAGGAATTAATTGGGATGAACGAGATCATGTGCTTATATTCCTTTTTTTCTTATCAAACATGTTAAACATTGCTTGCCATGTGAAATCATGCATTCATTTCTTTTAAAATTAATTAAATGAAATAGTTTCTTCTATGTCAAATTGCATGTGTTGACATAAATTAAAAAGGTGTGGCTATTAACATAATTAAATCATAAGCTATTTTCAAAAGCCCATAAAAAAATTATAATATATGAAGTGATGTTAATTACAAGTATATATAAGTTTGCATGTGTTGATAATATAAAGTATGTAATATGAAGTTCTCTTTCTTTACCTTACATGGATTTACAAATGTATAGTTCAATTGAAAAGAGCACAATATTTGTTTAGATCTATTCCTATGTATCCCCATGTTATAACTTTGGAAGAATTTCATATCACATATGTAAATCATGCGATCAAATCAAATGTGACCTCTTACATGGCTTCTCATTCTTGTGGTTCTTTTTGTACATTCATATGTATATAAGAAAAGTGATATATTAGTCTGGACATCATGGGGCTGAGAGGCTTTATGTAGCCCTAAGTAGATCTTGTACCATACTCACTTAAAACTCTTATACATATGAATGTGTGATATGACCAATGAATAAGAAATATGAATCAAGTAAATCAAAAATATAATTCTTGCTTGGGTTTTTCCTATAGTTGTTCATACATCTATATGTATCTAAGAAAAGTGGTATATTAGTCCTGACACCCCGGTCAGGAGGCTTTAACTAACTAAGTAGGTCTTATACCTTACCGTGCGTAACAAGACACCATACTCACTTAAAACATTTATACATATGAATTTGTATTAGCTAATGGATGAAAAATCCCTCATTTCTATTAAAAAGATATGCATTCATAACCCAATCAAATAAAATGTTTAAATTCCAAATACATTTCTTTGCATTCATCATTTATTTATTTATTTATTTATTTATTTTTTTATTTGTTAGACCTTCAAGCTTTCAATTTTATTTTTTGGAAGTTGCATCTCAAATATCACTTTAATCTCTCTATTTTATTTTGTTATCCCATGATGCTTTACTACAAGACTAGAAAATTCCCTCAAAAGTCATCCTAACTATATACTTTAGGAAGGTCATACTAATTGAAGATAACTACTCAGATAATAAAGATTACCTTTCTTTTCTTCATGTTTGAGCACGAGATCATCGACATAGCATTCGATTTGGTGATGAATGAGTTTGTCGAAGATTCAAGTCATGTCCCGCTAGTGGTAGCACGACATTTTAAGGTCGAAAGACCTTATAGAAATAAATAAAGGTATTGCATATTTTCATCTTCGAGAGCCATTGGTTGTAGCCGATGAACCATCGCTGAAGGAGAAGACTACATGAGGAGGCAATGTCCACTATCGCTATGGTATTGGTAGTGGAAGACATGCCTTATTTAAGTCCCTAAAATTGAAGCATATGAATTTAAATAGCCATTCTTCTTCTTAGATGATACCCACAACCAGTGCAGAGTATTGTTCTTCCCGATGAAGCTTATATATATCACCTCTTGACGTAAATGACCCACTGCTCAATGCAATCACATCTAGGAGCTGTTTTATGTTAGACTACCGCTCACAGGCTTGGACCTACCTTAGGAGATAAATTGAGCAACTTCATAACTCCATGCAAGGCCTTTAAACACCAATACACATTTCAATTCTTATTCAACAAGAACCGATGTATGTGGATTATTCATTTCTCAAGTTTATTCTCATTGATGGTTACATACTTTTCCCTTCAAACTCTGGTGGTGCATCTTTGACATCAAAATAACTTGGATCATTTTGAAGTTCCTAAGCACACCCTCATCATAAGTTAAGATGATTTAAAAAGAACCCATCGCATTCCAAATGATTGCTGATTTTAATCATTACCATCGA